>CAFUXE010000183.1:86440-105707 GCA_903364295.1 Serranus cabrilla | reverse complement strand
CCTCACAGGGAAGCGGTTAAACGGAGGTTAACACGTGTTGAGGCAGAAAACAAACATAATTAGGTTGCATTAAGTTCATGAGTGAGTAAGTATATTTCCTAAATGTTTTGTTCCCCTTCTTCGATAATTCTTAGATGTCATTTGGTGTGTAAGGTTTAAATCGAGGTCGAGGTTGTTGAAATACGAAAATACACTTTCAAGTTACATTTAAAATTTATGTAACAACTACACTTACTAAGGCCCACTAGTTTACTACTTTTTCCTTTTGCATGCACAGATGGATCCACATTAGTGACATGACTCCATGTGCATGTTACAGATATGCTTTGAGTTCTTATTGTTCATTAATGCTGCCTGTTTTTTTTATAATAACTAAATAAATGATCCCTTACTGCCTCATCTATATAAACGTTTAGAATGCATTGGCTGAAATACAGTCTCCGAACATATCAACTATCATCTAACCACTATTTAGCTTTTCATCAGCCTTTTTAAATTGATCTCTATTCACCCGTTTGTGGAGAATAGTCAAAAACTTAAAACACCAACAAAAAGTATAGAAGTCTTCGCCCAGATATCTGTCTTAGATATCCACTGGCTACCAGAAATATTGGCCATTTGTAGATTGTCAATTGTCAAAAAGACCTCTTAACTCATCTTTTGGACAGAAATAGTTCAGAATATTCTATGTGTGACAAATTAAAGTCAACTCAAATTGTTGCCACTGGATTTTTACTGTAGCTTTCAACTGTAGCATATTTCAATTCTAATAAAAAAAAGTCAAAACTTAAAGAGCATTCAGTTGTATTCTTGAAATATACTAGAATGGAATTGTCCAAAATTTAAGTATTCAGTTCTATTCAGGAATAGAATTTTTCCAATTCCAGATTATCTTGGAATAGAACTGTCCGAAAATGTGTTGTCCGAGTTATATTCTAGACTATTCAAGGAGGATTCATTTCTTTTCCAGAGTATTCTACAATGAAACTGTTCTGTTGTAGAGAGATTCAATTTGTTCAAAGAGTATTTTAGAGAGTATTCCTGATTAAAATTGTCTGGAATAGTATTCCATTCTCCAGAATCTCAGAGTATTCAAGAATGCATTCTACAATATATTTTACAATTCTAGACATTAATCTGGAATAAAGAAGTTCAGTCTCCAAAAGTATTCAAAAATAGAATTTGTCTAGAATTCCAGAGCATTGAATTTGATTCTATGGTATTTTAAACTCAAGTCAGGAATAGAGTTTTTCAGATTCCAGAATGGAACAGTCCTAAATTCCAGAGTTGTATTCCAGAATATTTAGGAGCATTCTTTTCGTTCCAGAATATTGGGAGTATTCTACAGTGATGTTGTTCATTGTAGAGAGTATTCTGGAATTGAATTGTCCGGAATTCTGGAGTATGGAATTCTATTTCAGAATATTCTAGACAATATTCCAGAATAAAGAAGTTCATTCTCTAGAGGTGTTCAAGAATAGAATTGTTCAGAATTTTAGAGTTTCAGTTGTAACAACTACATTTGATGCATGCCTTGAGCTTGTTATATGACTGTTCTACATTGCAGAGATTTATTTGAAGTACAGTCCTGCACAGAGGCCATATCTGGAAACCTCTTTCCCTCAGGAACGAGTGAATAAGATGCATTCTGATGTGTTGGAAAAACACTTGTAATAGTCCAGGTGCGTGAGAGGATTGAGGTCCGAGACCTGCAGCTCCCTGAAAAGCGGGCATCACTCCTCTTCAGTTTGCGTCAAAACGCATTCAAATGCACCTGCAGCTATAAAAAAAGAAAAAGAAAGAAAGAAAAACTCTCTTCTTCATCTCTCGCCATCTGTCAGGCAACCGTGGCAGCAGCAGCCAGTTGCCATGGCAACAGAAGCAGATGTTGAGGGGTTTCTCCCGTGTGATGGGATGTGAACTATTGACCTCGGTCTTTAAAAAAAATAGAAATGGCAGTAATGGATATGGATTTATGAGTGTATGGGCTGTAGCTACATTGCCTCTAACGCAGCTTGGCACACCATATGCCACTGTATGCATTTTTTATGATGTGGGCCTACTTACTTGCAGAAGTTGAACGATTTACTCGGCTCACGGGCTCTGGGGCTTTGAAGCAGCACACACACACATACTGTATGTTGAAACTATACCGTATAAACTGTACGTTCACCTCCTCTGTATATGAATGTTAGGACATGTGATGGTTGTGCATCTTTTATAAGTAACAGGTTTATAAACAAACCTAACTCCTGATTGGAACTGCTATAAAAATTAAAAAAGCATATAATAAACCCCAGTTTTACATATGAATCAACTGACCTTATGTGCTACATGTGACTCATACTCACAGCTAAACCAACTGAAGACCTAATTTGACAGACCAGATGCACATATGCATTAATGGCTGCAGGCACAATACGAGTCATAGCAAATACTACAATAACCACAAGGGCTTTCCTCTGCATGCTGCAACATGCAGGCTGCAGGCTTTGACGCTTTACATACACAAAGGCAAACTTAAACAACTGTCTCTTGTTGTTCTACAGAAGACTCACATTGTTTTGTCATGTAACACTTTATCCTTGGTACCAAGAATGTTTTATATGTAGTTTACTTAATCCATGATGGTTTTTTAATGTTGAAATCTCTTCTTCAAAGAGCCCTGGCTGAATTGGCAGCATAATTATTTATAATTAGCTCCTTAAAACACAACTTGCTCTAAACATGTCTTATCAAATAATCAAATAATTTAACTAAAATCAAATGTCTGAGTTTTTGTCACTTTTACTGGGATTTCCACTGTCCCTGAATGCAGCTAATGGAGGGATTTATGTCTCTACTTTGTGCCTGTTTAATTGGGAGCATAAAATTCAAATGACCAGAATTAAACTGGGCTAAAGTGAGTTGCTAAAGTGTTAATTTAAAAAGCTGTATTCGTGTGATAAGAGATAGGATGGGTGTGTAAGCAACCTCCCATTAACCTCCCCAGTGGAGAGAAGCAGAAAATACAGGGCAGGCTATGGACCTTTCAGTGCAGTGATATCACCATCACAGGATTGTGTCTTTAATCATGAGGTCACCTTACAAGTCATTACATTTTTTTGTGCGCCTTGTCCTGGCTACAGATCCAAATGAAAGAGAGTGTAAATTAAAATGAGATGGTGTTTATATGGGGAAAAAAAGTGGCATTTCCTCAAAAACATTTGGTGCTTTCAAATTAAACAAAGTCGTGCAATGTATAAAGTAAAAACATGACTGAAATGACTCCTTTTCATGTTTTTCAGAAGTCAGAGGAAGGTCATGGTAGAACTCCATACAAAATATACACAGAATGAATTAATTTGAGTGCCAAACAAACATCAACAGACTACGGCACTTGAACACATGTATTTGTTTAGGTCAAGGCAAGTCATGGTTTACAGTGATTTGTCGAATAAACAGCGAGTCATGCAAAGTATATCTTTTACAAAGTAATTAGACGATCAAAAGAGTAATAGAAACAACCTATAAACAACTTAACAACACACCTCATAAAGATGAAGGTCACTGCTCTAATTCAAGTAATGTGAAGTACAAAGCTGATCATTGGAAGAAAAGCCTCCTAGTCTCATTTTCTTGCTTTCCAAGAAAGGTGAGATCTGGTGGCTGCAGAGGTCATGGAACATGATTAACTTTATTTTGGTGTTCTTCCAGCATGTGTTAATGTTGGACTGTGGCAACAAAGAGGCAAAACTGGCTCCGTATTGTGTTTGGATCACACTGACACATCCTCTGACCTGCAGGCATCCTCCTGCTCTCTGCAGAAAGAACCTGATGTGATGTGGGATAAAATCAGGACAAACAACTAATCAGATCAGGTTTCTTTATTTTTCAGTGGTCAGAGTTTCCAGGTTTTTCTACAAAGCAAAGGTTGTGCTGCAGGTTAGGAATGCTTGTGGGTTTGGATTCAAGTTGTTACCAAATAGCTTATAACAAACGCGGAGACAGAGAGGTGGTTTTGGTTGGTGGTGCTTTTCTTTTGGAAGTAATGTACTGTGTGCTTTTTTGTGTAGTGAGCGCTGTGTATACATTGCTTGTCTGCTACTGGTCAAATGTTAACTTCACAAACTGATTTTCTTTTTCTAGATTAGTGCAAAGCGATTGTCCTAATCAGTGCTGATGTGAGGAGTGAATGTTGTGGATTTCCAAACGTAACCCATCAATATTTGAACATTTTTGAAAACCCGTTCACCTGACCTGCAGGCTGTACATCTGTGTTTTTTTGCAGTTTTTTGTTCCTGTCATTGGCCACAAATCTGTATTTAAGGCAACAATCACATAGTTTTTCTCATGCATTATTTTCGCCTATTCCATATGAATATTTCTGCATATAGGGTCCCTAAACAGTCTGTGAAGTATATAAATTGGGTATCAGTGGAAATCTGAGACTCTTGTGGATTCATTGAGCCCAATCTTCTTCATGTGGGATGATGTTAGTCCCTGTAGTAGCCATTTAATTGCAGTGAAAAATCAATGACTTTGTCTCCTTGACTTCTATGAGTTGCCTAATTTTATTTTAAGAACTCATAAACACAATGAAATGCATATTAAAGCTTGAAATGCTCACAATCCAGCTCTAAAGTCTAATATCACTCGGTGTTCTGGTTATTTACCCCTTGTATGCCTGTATTTCTCCAGACAGCGTGCAGGCCGCAACACACCTTTCAAACACGTGTACACACACATATGCACAACACACTCTTGACCTAAGCAGAAGAAAAATAGTCCTTTCAAGATTGACTTCATTATACTCACGCAATTAATCTTTAATCTGCTCCTCACCTCCATCCAGAGCCGTGACGCCCGCTCTCTGACGGCCCATCAAACTTTTATGAGGGTAATCGAGATAAACCTGAAATGGAATAACAGCTCCTTCCATATAATCCCAGAGGAGAGAGGGATAGGTGAAAGAAAACGTTTTCAAGGTGTTACAAGGTGCCAGACAGCTTTCTGAATGAGCTTTTTCCACCCAAAGTTGCAACTCAGACGGACATTTAATGGCATAGGTGGAAGTGTTAATATATTCTGTGGGTGGTGTGTGTGTGTGTGTTTGTGTGTGTGTTCCCTAATGTTTGAGGTTAAGTCTGTTCTTCATAGCCTTGGACATTACTACAAAAACATTGAAATTGTTCTTTTTTATCAAGAGATTAAGAAAGCAAGATTAGGTAAGAAAAAAAGCCTCTTGTTGTTGTGCAGCAGTTGACATGAAAGAGAGAGAGGGAGTGTGTGTGTGTGTGCATGTGTGTGTGCACGTCACAACTTTGTACACCCTGTAATTCCCTGATAGTCTTTACATAATGAAGTTTAGATAAGGTGAACAAGCCATTCAAGGATCTCTGGATTAGGCTCTGCCTGTGTGTGTGTGTCTCTGTGTATACACAGTATGAGACGGCGTAAAGATCAGAAAAAACCCATACATGGAAAAAACATCAAGGCCTGATGCAAATACAGAAAAATAAACATTGCCCATGGGTGTGTGTTTACGCATGCCTGCATCTGTACAATGTTTACATCTGCATGCATTAAATAATGAGCATAACGCAGCATTGAGTCCATGTTATGCTGTACAGATGGGACACTGTGTCCACCACCAGAGAGCGCTCCTCTTCACTGAACTTTTGACCCCGGCTGCTGGGCATTCAGACGATATCACATCTGTTGTTACGTGATCTGGCTTTGAATAATTAGCCGAATATGATGGTACGCACTGACTCTATGACCCTCCAAATGAGGACAGAGCCGATGCTGGACAATTAAAAGGGCAAAAGCAAAACAGAGAGCGTGAAGTGATGCAAATTGACAAACTATGAGACAGAGGAGAACGAGAGAGATCGGAACGTGGGAGGAGAAGAAGGAGAGGAGCTGACAAGTGTGGTCATAGATGCAAGTGTGCTCTGCTCAATGCAGTTGGACACTCGGAGACATGTTGCTCTGACAGTGTGGATTAAATACACAGAAGCTTTCTGCCTCTCACGGCTGAGCCAAGATCTGTACATGTATCCTGCAGTCTAAGTCCCTCTTATATCAGTTTTTACCATTTCTGGATTACCAAACAGACTTTGTGGTCATCACGTGTTAGTGTTTTTAAAAAATCAAATGGTCATCAAAGGAGACATAAAACGACAACTGATGAAGAAGGAAAAGAACACAATAAGACTCATAACAAACCCAAAAAGACCCAGAATGACGAGGGACGCTAAACAACCACCAAGAGCCTCCCAACCTCCCGATGTTCTTTTTTTTCTTCTTCTCCTGATGTTCTTGAGCCTGCCGGCATCTGCCACCATGAGCTGATCAGAGGACGCTCACTTATGACCAGAGATGTTCATCATCTTCTCCCTCATGCACCCTGACCGTCAGCTGAACTCGCCTCACAGCTCAGAGGAGGCCGCAGAGGGAGAGAAGCAAAATGTCAAAGATGGGGTGAAAAAGCGGCAGGTCAGACTTTTTCACATCCTTTGCTGGAGCGTAGTACTTTTCTAATTTCCTTAATTTCTTTTGCAGCATTAGTCATCCTCTTCTTTGGGCAAAATACTAATAAAATACAGATTCCCAATGATGTATAGATTCTTAAAAATGGTCAAGGCTCATGAAGATGTACCATTTTGCACCTGATGTCCACACGGTGTTTAGGCCAGTTTATCAAACTAAAAATATTTGTATGACATTCCAGATGAAAGGTTTCTGTCTTTGCTCGTAGTAAAAAATACAATATTTTATTCATGCTGCAAGATACACAACATGCTGCTTTCACTGTCAAATGCCCTCCTCAGATATCTCACTGAATAAATAAAATCTATATTTTTTTTCGGTGAGTGGAGCTATTATATCTGGAGGATGTCTCGGTGTGTTTCAGTTCGATAGGACCTTGGAAAATTACATTCCTCTGTAGGCATCGTAACTCATTCAGCCATAAGAGGGAAGCTTAACATGTAAAAGATCAAATTCAGTAAACCTGCATTTGATACAGAGTTAAATGATTTGTATTGAACTGCTTTAGATACAGTTTGAGTAAGATTTGGACACTAAAAAATCCCATGTTTTAAAATATTGAAAAGAATAATGCCACCAGCATTTGGAAACGAGCCACATACCCCTGAATTAATATTAAAATGTTTGTTTTTTAAAAATCCTTTGTCATATGCACATGCAGTCACATCAAATATGTGTTAAATACATTCATGTAAAAAGAAAATTCTTCCCAAACAAGCTGTGTTTTTTATAAATTTGCAAATGTTAGTTTGAGTATACATTTCACTCCGCTCATTTAGCTTCTTTACTGTGTGCCATGCCGGATAAGAACACTGTGAGTTTTGACTTGCAACACGCTCCGACAGCTGCTTGCACAGGACTCCAACAGCCAATCGCCTCGGCCGCCGCCAGCCTCTCAACCAATGGGATAGCACAGGCCCTCGGGGGGGTGTGTCTCATTAGCTAGATTCCAGGACCTGGCTCTGGCCCACTGGACGCACTCAGCCGGAAAGGATGCAGTCCAGAGGGGGATTCATCATCTGCAGCATCGTCTCCTCTTCCTCGCTCCCCCTCCTCCCTCTTCAGGAAAGGAGTGGGAGGCGAGAAAGTAAAATGCACAGAGAAGCACAAAAATGCCTGAATCGAGTATTTTTTTTTTCTTGCTTTTTGTGAAAAAAATCCTCAACACTTGGTTATTTAATAACTCGGATGTCCTTATATCACACCTGAAAATTCAAAGCTGCTTTCAAGATCAGCTGAAGTTTAAGCGTCTGTGCTCGCAGACATCTGGCCACCTCTTTACCCCAGCAGGAACATTTTGTACCCTCGTGCATCAACTATTTTGGGTACAGATTCCAGAGGGCCCGTGTGTGACCATGGGTGGTTTATGTAACTGTTCAGAATGAGCTATCTAATTCTGAAAGGCTAACGTTATCTAAACGTACCCCCTGGGAGGTGGCCGAGGTGGAGGTGGGGGCAGATCTGGAGCTCTGCATGGTCCATCAGGTTCAATATAAATCCTCGCCCTCGAGGGACCGGCGTTGACCTTTACAGCCACGATCATGCAAATACCTACCTACCTGTCCACCACCATGGACACCGCTTTGCCTTTTGCCTGCTTTTTTTTCCTGAGTGGAGATGTCTGCAGAAATAGGAATTAAAGTTAATATCCCAAATGCATCACTAAAATCTGAACCAAAATCCATTTATTAATGACATATTAACATGAATTTAGTAAGTGGTAGAATTAGTCCATTTTAGGGGCTTCTTGATGAGTTAAAGAGACAGTAAGTGCTGGAGAGCGATTTCCACATTCTGGCAGCTCAAATGTTTAGTAAATAACTAATTAACCATTAATTAAGACTTTAAATGCAGCATACAACCTCCTTATAAATTGTGCTGTATTGGAATTTGGTAACACAATGGAATTTACATAGTTTAGGCAAAGTATGTACAGAGTAGGTTGTCTTTCATCAGAAATAATTTAAAATTAAATCAACACAGTGACAAAAATGAACAGATTCATTTAAATACCTTGATAGAAACCACCTCAAAATGACATCTCACATGAAAGAAAATCTGATTTTGTCTTACAGTGACTCATCCCTGAAACGAAGCAAACAAAAATAATTATGTGTTTGATGACAAAATAATTGTAGTTTTTCAAAATACTGATTTCTAGGTGTTCTTTCCTCACAATAGTTTTGTATTTTTCTTTGTAATGAGACCCATAGTTTTTCCAGCTAACATCCGAACGCACAATCAGAACATGATTTATCATAATCTAGCACCAGACTGCCATGCTAATTACGGTGAGTCAGAAATAAACCTGGAGTATTAAAGCCACTTGAATATTAATGGAGGTGTTAAAGCGGAATCACATTTATTTCCCTCCTGGGTCAAGTACTGAAAAGAAAAAACATTGTTGGAAGCACCATTATTCAAATGAGAGTGCACAGACCTTAATAGAAATCAGTCCAACCATTAACTTCTGTTTTAACACAGCCCAGTAATTTTGTTTCCAACATTTGTAGACATGATTGACTGTGCCGTTCCTGTCTATTGTAGAGCATGTAAATGTGGCCCCATCCATATTTCCCAAAAAGCCTCATTCAGGACCTTAAAAGGCTCCAAATGAAGATAAATTAGGGTTACCATGTTGCCTTAATCTGAACTAATGCCAGCTAAAACCGAAATGAGTGCCCAAGAGTGGTTTCATCATTCCCTGTTTGCTGGTATGGAACAAGGATTTGCCTTTGAACTCACAGATATGTCGGTGATTTCTGTTTCCTGAATGGCCTTGAATGAAAAGAAAGAGCGTGATGTGCCGTTGGGATCAAAGTTCACTTAAAAAACACACTTTACATGTTTATACAAATTAAATTCTCATGCCTTAAACTCTCTCTTTACCCTTGTGATAATAATAATAATAATGATAAGAAACTTTTAGACCATCGGTTCAGCTAAGGTTAAGAAATGTGTTGTTATGAAAGGCATACTGTGTCTTGTCACTCATAATCTAAGATCCTTAAAAGAAAACCTCCACATACTCACACATACTTCTGTAAAAACATATTATATCCTGATTGACTGATGCATTTTAAAGCAATAGTTTGACGTTTTGGTAAAACAGCTATTCACTTTCCAGTCAAAAGTTAAATTCAAATATGGAAACTGCTTGAAATTATCCTCGAATAGTTAAGGTCTGGATAGCACATTGGTTAGGGAGTAGGACCTGACCAAATCGTTTTTCGAGTATGAATCGGGTAGTAAACCGGCTATTATGTTTGTGTGTTAGCGAAATATCAAACTACAGCAAGAATCCAGTTAGCTTAGCTTAGCTTCTTATGTAGAACAAGATATAACGTGTCATCATTGTGCCTCAGTTGCTGGTAGATTTATTTTGTTACTTTAGAAAATCAGGCTAGCTGTTTCCCCTGTTCCCTGTGTTTATGCTAAGCTAGGCTAGGCTAACCAGCTGATTGACTATATATTAAGCTAACACACATAGAATAATGAGACTCGAAACAACAAAGTGTATTTCTAAATGTAGAAATATTTCAATGAAAGAAAATGTAAGTTTTTAAATAATATTTGATACGACTTTCATGTCTGTACTTATGTTCACCCAGCAGACAGTTTAGCTTAGCACAAAGACCGGACACAGCTAGCTTAAAACTCTGTCCAAAGGTCACTAGAGCACCAGAGTTTGGAACAAGTTAAAAGTTAAAAATAAATCACTTCTATAAACACACTTTTATAGACTTGCTTTCTTATTATTTTTACTTCTTATCTTCCTTCTATAAAGCCTTTTACCTTTTAATTCTGCTCTTATAACTTAATTACTTGGTTACCTTGGTATCTAAGATTGCCTGGTAATTGATCCTACGCTTTCTTATATCCTGTTTTTTAGGTAACTGTCTTCTTACACTTTATCCCGCTCTGTTGGCCTTATGGCATCATTCCCCTTTGTGTTTAAGTGCTCTCTGTCAAAACACTTTGTAAGCTGTTGTTTTTAAAAAGTGCTGCAGAAATACGGTTATTGTTATTATTCAAACTGCCCCCTAAAACGCAGTAGTTGACATCTCAGTCTTGATTGTTTTTTTCTGTAAAAACAACAATCTTTGGTCTTGGAAGGGTTATCATGTTCCTTAACCAGAACAAAATGTCATCCATAATCCAGACCTGTCGTTTTGTACATGTTAAACCTGACCGAACCCAAACCAGTTGTTTCTCCTACAATGACCTAAGACCTTTCCCAAACACGGAGAAAGGCGCCAGTGGAAAAAAAAAAATCTCATGGGATGGAAATGCATCTGGACAGGGAAATAGACTTACAAAACACCCTCACCATCGAGCTCCGATGATGTCATTCTGCATAATAATGAGCTACGTGCTTCTGTTTGTTGGGTTCAGAGGGTTACATTGTCTATTTTCAATGGGCGTTGGTTTTGGGATAACGTCCTGTCCAACAAATAGGCTCTCTGTACAGTGGGACATTTTTGACAATTTGATCGAACAATGAGTAATCCTCATTCTCCTGCTGGCTGTAGCTTACGTTCACTGTACAGACTAGATAAGCTTATTTCCAGAAAAGGCAATCTATTTGTGTAAACACATTTCTTCTACATTTAGCACAAGATATCTAATATTTTTGATAGCGTTGTACTCTCCTCTGCAATTTAGAGAGAAGCTTTCTTTGCTCCGTATTGTACATCAAGACTAGGTATCTATCTATTGATGTTTGGCTTCGCAACATCTCTTCAAAAGTTTTTGTCTTGCAGCATTGACGGGGATAAAACTTCAAACAGCCTAAAACATTTTAAACTAAACCACTAATAACCACGTCTTGGAATTCTGCAGAAAGCCTTCATGCACTCTGTAATCAATCCAAGCTTATAATCAATAAATCAAGTATTGTGATACTATAAATGGGCTATTTGATGGTAAATCTAAGGATTTAGAAATGAAGAAGGGTGTTGCTTATGACATATTATGGCTTGAGTTTGTGTTGGATACCTGATATGTTTAAAACATTATGCCAAAATGTATGAAAATTATGTCTGCATCAACTGCAATTTGCCAACTTTTTTTTTCCCCCCTTAATTTCTCCCCAGACGCTTTGAAAACAGTCACACCCTGCAGGGATGATCAAAGAAGCAGGGGATCCATCTTGACACAACACCCTCTCATCTCGCCTCTAAAGGCGGCTCACATTGAATGGACAGATTAAAAAACATTGCTGCCATGTTAGATACAGACCAGCACTCACACTCCATAATTATTAGCCTGATGATTGCACACGAGTGTTTTTGGCTGTTGCATCTGGCTCCGCCGATGATGGAAGTTGTTGTATGTATCCACCCGCATTTTCCTGGCTGTCAAAAATTGCATTCTGAGAAAGCCGTACTCCTCTCATCAAGAGTCATAATTTACTTGTCAAAGCAGGAGTCCTCTCAGCGTGCAGGAGGCTCCCTGGGGTTATAATTGCGAGACGGTTTGGTTCTCCTGAAATGCCTGCAGTCAAGATGGAGCACAGGCCTGCTAGTCAGGCTTTGTGTACTCTTTCCTTTTAAAAGTAGCCATTTACACAGAAAATTGTAAAACACGGTTAAAAGAAAAATATTTGACTAGCTTCACTATACTTTCACCATCAACTCCTTGTCATCAGTGACTTTCAACACTGATTACTTTGCTGCTCATAGACTCGTCTCTACGCTGACACAAGGTCCCCATCTGGTGGAGAGAGCCTGAAAGTCTCTCTGCCGGCTGGAGACGAGGCAGGTCAGCTGAGGTTCATGGCAGAAATCATGCTGCAGTTGCAGCTAATTCAGAATTTTATATGATTTTTTTTCTTAAAGCAATGAATAAGTAATGAATATTTATATAAATCATGCAGAAAGCAGTGTGTTAAAAAAAAAAAATCCAGTAATTCTCAATAGCTGCACTTGAGTAAAATGTTGAAGTAATTTACCTAGATGCCGTGATTAGTCAATCAAAAAGATATAATCACCAGCTATATTAAAAATCTGTAAAGTAGTTTTCATGCAGAAATGGCAGAGAATGCTATTTTAAGCCTCTCAAATATGGAGATTTCCTGCTTTTCTCTGTTTTATATCACATCAAACTGAATATGTTTGTATTTTGGACTGACAAATCAAGACATTTAAAGACAGAACCTTGGACTTTGAAGAACTTGTGTGGCCATTTTTATCTATTTTCTGACATTTTATAGACCAGATGATTAATCAAGAAAATCATTGGCAGAATTATCAATAATGATAATAATCATTACTTGCATTTGTATTGCTGCTTTCACCTCTTCTCCACTGCATTTCAGAGGGAGAGAGAGAGACGTGTTACATTTTACTACTCTACATTTATTTGACAGCTATAGTGGCTGGTTACTATTCAGATTTAGATTTCACATAAAAAAAAGCAAAAAAAGCAATGCAGTGGTTAAGATTAAACCCGTGGTTGTAAATCATTTTGGCTTGTGACTCCTGACAAAAAAGCAGAGTCTAGTTTGGGTGTTTTGTTGCATGTGTTCCCCCCTAAATGTCAAATATTTCACCCATAGAGCAAAAGATTAGAAAAAGGTCCAAAACAAATGATGAGTGGAAGGAATTTGTTTGTGTGTTTCTTCTTCTTTTGTGCCTCGTTAATCATCCCACAACCCCTCAGATTTGTCTTGTGCCCCTTTAGAAGGGGCCCATCACATAAGTTGGGAACCACTGGACCATAATTGGACCAAAATGGGACCGCTCACCCCTAAAATCAAAAGTACATATTTGTCCTCTTACCTGTGGTTCTATTGTGATTGATTGTTTTGGTGTAAACTGCTGAATGTTGGAGATATCTGCCTTCTCTTAAATATAATAGAACTATTTGACACTCAGCTTACAAATCTATTTGAAAAACTCAACAGCAACATCTCTTTCCCTTATCCATGACCCATAGGTAGGAACTTTTTTTTTTCTAATATAGTTTCTGCAGCAGAATCAATCATGTCTTCACATGTCTCTGGGGAGCAGAATTTAATGTTTTAACAGGATCTAGTTATTACAACCTGTTTATTTTTGGTAGAATAAAGTGATTTTGAGCTTTTTTTGTGGAAACGGGATGTAAACATTTGGAACCTATTATCTGTTCAGGGACTGTCGGAAATGCCTGTTATTACAGTTTCTTCTATGATAAATGGTGTATTTTTGAAGATCTTTCTAAGAAAACATACATTCAGAAGGTTAAATGGCTGCGGATTATCTTAAGTGAACAGGTCATGATGTCTGGAAATACATTTTTTTCTTAGGCTTTGAGCACCACAAGCTGAGTGCAGTCGAGTTCCATTATAAGCAAAATACTTAGACCTATAAAATCTAGATTGATATGACAGGTAAAAGGAAAATGTGTAAGTGGGGGTTGATTTAAAAGTCTGCTGACTGAAAGTAAACAAAGAATCATAGTACTTCATTCACCACTTTACTGTATTCAAACAAGATGAAAAACACAGTTTTTACACAATATTTCCACAGTCTCATCCTAGCTGTTCAAAGCTACAATGTCCTCCATCTTTTCAAACAATCCCTCGATCATGGAGTCGCTCCTCTTGCTGTGGAGCACGTGATACCTGCCCCCACACCTCTCCACGAGCCCCGTCAGCTCCCCGTTCCTCAGGATGTGCTGCTCCGCTCGCTCCCCTAACATTTCCCCCCATGTGAACAGCACCAGCGTGCGCCGCCAAACATCTTCCCCGAGCAAACTCACGTGCTCCTCCACTGCTCTCTTGTACTGCTGCGTGCAGGTGAGGAAGGCCGGCATGAGCAGGAGCACGACGTCCGGCCCCGGGTGGCACCAGGAGATGGAGTCCAGGATGCTTTTGCGTTGCGTCGCGTTGGTCCGATCCGGTCCGTCTCGCCATTTCAGACCGATCGGTTCTGTGACAGCAAGTTGGCGTCCGGCTACTTGACCTCTCCAGGTAGACCCGCTGTGTTTGGACGCCTCTCCACTCAGGATGGTGACTCCAGCTGGGGAGCGAGACGACCAGGACTCCCCTAACACCACCACCCTCAGATCTGACCCTGTGCGGTCTTTGTTGTTTAAACTTCTGTGACTTGCTGATAAAAACCTCAAATCTTGAACGACCTCTGCCTCAACCACATGCCCTCTACCTTTTGCCCTCCTCATCTCTTCCTCTCCCTCAGCAGTTTTTATCTCTCCTAGTGTTTCACGATGACAGTTATTGCTCCCTACAGCTGACTGTGCTGTTTCCATCCTCTGATCCTCCCTATCCGTCTCTCTTTCCTCTTCCCTTCCCTCGCTGACCTCGTCTCCTGAGCTCTCAACCGCAGCTGTCAGATCGAAAGAATCCCTCTCGTGGATTTCGTTATCAACCTCATATTGTCCATTTCTGCTCGTGCACAACCGTTCCTCTCGTTCTTTCAGGTTCTGCTCCCATTTGTTCAGTTTCCTAAGTGACTCCTTTAGTTTCTTCTCCTTGTGGTGGAGCTCTTCCTTCAGCAGAGTCAAGTCTCTCCCCATCTCATCCAGCTGCTGCGTCGTCGAGTGCACGTGCTCGTTTTGCACCTGCAGCTCCGACTTCCAGTTGAGCAACCCCTGCTCTTCATTTCTCAAGTAATGCTCCCTGTCTGTGAGCTCCTTCCCGTGATCTTTCAGCCCTTTTACCTTCTCCTGAAGATCTTGACCGTGAAAGTTCAGCTCTTTCTGTTTGCCTTCCAGAGCTCGAAGCAAGCTCTCCAGCTCCCTTTCCTTTTTCTCAATGTTCTTTGCTCTCATGTTCGCATCTTTATCTTTTGCCTCTTGCTCTTTTTCTAAACTTGCTTCCTTACTTTGCAGCTTTACCTCTTTTTCCATCATCTCTTCTTCTTTCGCATCAAGTTCAAGCCCTCTTTTCCTCAACTCTTCTTCATTTCTACTCAGAACTTTCTCCCTTTCCTCTACTTCTTTTTCCCTTTTCAAGACTTCCTCGTCATTCATTTTTTCTTTCTGGAAATACATTTCATTTATCCTCTTTTCTGCGTCACTTTCTCTCTCCTTCATCCTCTCTATCTCTTCTTGCAGAGGTTTATTTGCCTCCTTTAACCCCCCAACCTCTGCTTCTGTGCTCTTCACCTGCTCTTCATATCCCCTGAGATGCTTCTTAACTTCTTCTTCGCTCTCCTCCTTCAGCTCCTCGCACTTTATTCTGAAGTTTTCTGTCTCCTTTCTCAGCTTCTCATTTTGCTCCTGCAGCTCCTCAACTCTCCTCCGACTTTCCTCGTATTTCTCTGCGACTTCCTCTGAGCGAATCATAGCACAATCCCTCTCTTTCCTGATGGTTTCGGTGCTCTCATTCCTCCTCTCAATCTCCTTCTCGTACTCCCGAATCATGCTCGTCATCTCCTTCTCCATCTTGCCGGTGAGCTCCTTGAGCTCGGACTTTGTCTGCTCGATTGTCAGCCTCAGCTGGACGATCTCTTTCTCGTTTTCTCTGTCTCTCTGCCTCAGTTCTTCATCCTTCTCCTGAAGTTTTTCCATCATCTCAGCATCTTTTTCCCTCTCCCGCTCCGCGTGACACTGCCGTATCTCCATAATACTTGACGTTTGGTTTTTACTGCTTTCCTTGAGCTCTTCAACGTCTTTCAAATAGTTTGCACACGTCTTCTTTGCCTCGTCTATCTCACCCTCTCTCTCCGCAAGAAGACATTGTGCTTTTGTTATCATATTTGTTTTCTCGTCAATGATTCCTAACAATCGCTCTAACTCCTTTTCTCCTTTCTCATCCTTCTCCCTCCATCTCGTCTCTCTCGAGTCGGCCTCTCGTTTAACACTTTGGATCTCAGCTTCCTTTTCTTTCAGCTTCCTCTGCGCGTCGTCCAAAAGCTGCACTCTCATCTCCTCCATCTCTCGTTCTCGGTCCTGCAGCCGCTGCTCTGCCTCTTTCTTTTGACTCAGAATAATTTCTCCTCTCTCTTCTTCTTTTCTCTGCAGGATCTCGTCGATATCCTTTATATGCTGATTCAGTTTCTCGATCATTCTCTCCTTTTCTTGGAGCTTTTGCTCCGTCTGTTTCTTGTGATTGAAATAGTCTCGTTCTCTTTCCTCTTCTGTGTGACGCCGTTGTTGCTCAAGTTCCTTTAAATGTTCTTCCATAACTTCTGTTTCTTTCTCTCTGTCCTGCAGTCTTTGCTCCATCTCTTTCTTGTAGTTTAAGTGATCTGTTACTTCCTGTTCTTGTCCTTTCACAATCAGCTTTATCTCCTCTATCTCTTTTTCCTTTTCCTGCAGTCTTTGCTCCATCTCTTTCTTGTCTTTTAAGTCATCTGTTAATTGCTCTTCCTTTTGTTGCAGCTTTTCATTCGTTTCTTTCACATTCAGTTTCATTGCCTCAATTTCTTTTTCTCTTTCTTCCAATCTTTGCTCCATTTCTGTCTTAAAATGTAAGTGATCTATTTCTTTCTCTTCCTTTTCTTGCAACTTTTCCTTCATTTCTGTCACATTCAGCCAGATTTCCTCTGTCTCTCTTTCCCTTTCTTCCAATCTTTGCTCCATCTCTTTCTTGTAGTTTAAGTGATAGATTTCTTTCTCTTCTTTTTCTTGCAACTTTTCCTTCATTTCTGTCACATTCAGTTTGATCTCCTCTATCTCTTTTTCCTTTTCCTGCAGTCTTTGCTCCATTTCTTTCTTGTCATTTAAATAATCTATTAATTGCTCTTCCTTTTCTTGCAACTTTTCCTTCATTTCTGTCACATTCAGCCTGATTTCCTCTGTCTCTCTTTCCCTTTCTAACAGTCTTTGCTCCATCTCTTTATTGTAGTTTAAATGATCGATTTCTTTCTCTTCCTTTTCTTGCAACTTTTCCTTCATTTCTTTCATATTCAGCCTGATCTCCTCTATCTCTCTCTCCTTTTCCTCCAGCCTCTGCTCCATCTCCTTCTTGAGATTCCTAACAACTCTTTCTTTCTCCTGGTCACTTTCTTGCATTTTTTCTTTGTTTTCCTGAACTTGCTGACGTTTTAGCTCCTCCATCAGTCTGTCTCTCTCTTCCATTTGTTGCAAAATGTACTTTTTATGATTTTCAGCCATCATTTCCTTCTCTTTTTCACTTTCGAGCACCGCGTCTTCTGTTTGAGCGAAATGCTGTTGCTCCAACTCTCTTATCTGTCTTTGTCTTTCCTGCAATTGTTCCTCAATTTCTTCTGCAAACTGTAGCTTCAGCTCTCTGATCTCTCTTTGTCTTTCTTCCTCCATGGCCCTCATTTTATCACTGTACAGCTTTTGGACCATTTCCTCCTTCTCTTTCACTTTTCTTTCTATTTCCTCCTTGTGTTCAGCTCTCCTCGCCTCTATTACTTTTTCCATTTCATTCATTTTTCCTGCCAGTTCTTCCTGATGCTGCAGCTTTAACACTTCTACCTCCTTTTCTCTCTCTCGCATCCTCTCTGCCTCCTTCTCTTCCAGCTCTGCAATCTGTCTTTCTTTGTCTTTTATTTCATTGTCATGCTGCTGTTTGACCCTTTCTATATCTTTTAACGTCTGACTAACTTCTTCTTGATGATGAACTTTCATTTTCTCCATCTTTTTTTCTATTTCAGAGATTTTTCTGTCCATCTGCAGCTTAACGTCTTGCTTCTCTGTCTCTTTCTTGTTCATGTTTCTTTCTATCTCTTTCTTATGTTGTGATTTCATTTGTTCCACGTTCGCCTCCCAGTCTTTGTTGATGTTATTGAGAGTTATCTGGTTTTCCTTCGCGGCCTTCAGCCTTCTTTCTTCCAGCTCTTTGTCTTTTTCAAACAGTTTTCTTTCCATCTCTTTCTTTAGTTTTTCTTCTGTCTCTGCTATCTTCCTGTTTTTCTCTTGTTCTTTGTTCTCTAGAACATCATCATGGTGTCTTTTATTCTCGTCCATTTCTGCTCTTAAAGCATCGACTTTTTCCATCCACTCAGCCGCCTCTTTCTTCTGCAGCTCTATGTTTTCTTCCAATTTCTTAACCTCACTCATCCACTCTTCTTTCTTCGCTTTAATGGTGTCCTCCCTCTGTTTTCTCTCGTGCTCATGTTCCACACTGGCACGCTCAAGGTCGAGCAGCTTCAGTTGCTGCTCGTCAATTCTTTCTTTCAGCTCCTCGATCTCTCTCTCTCGTAGCTCCAGGTTGAGCATCGCCTCGTCCTTTTCTCTTCTGCTCTGGTTTAGAGCTCCGCGGATTCGCACATTTTCTATGCTGAGATCCTGAGTTTCTCTTTCTTTATCCTCTGTCAGCCATCGCATCCTCTCCTCCAGCTCCCCAATATCGTTCTTCCTCTCGTCCATCCTCCTGTCCTCTTCCTCCTCTTCTTCCCTTTGAACGTCCGCTTTGCCAGGTGATTTCACCTTTTTCTTCCTGTCAAAAAACCACCTGATTCTTTTCATCTCTCTCTCTCTCATATTTTTTAACTCGTCCTCCTGACGAAGCATTTTGTCTCCCATGTCCTTCAGGCGCTGGCTGAACTTCTCGTTCCTCTGCCGGCTCAGATCTCTCACCTCCTGCACCAGGCCGGAGAAAGCCTCACACCTGTTCATCGCCGCCATCTTTTCCACCTTCTGCAGGAGCTCTGTCACTTTACTAGAGCCTCCATCTCCTCTTCCGCCTCCATCTGCGCTGCTGATGACGTGGTACCTGCCCCTGCACTTCTGCAGCAGCCCCTGGAGGTCCCTGCCTCCGCCCTGGATGTGCTGCTCGATGTCCACCCCCTCCCGGAGCTGATCCCCGTGTGTGAAC
>CAFUXE010000183.1:75430-86318 GCA_903364295.1 Serranus cabrilla | reverse complement strand
TGGGGCCCCGGAGGACACAGGGCCACGCTGCTGACAATCTCCCTCTTCACCCTCTCAGTCGTGGCGCCGGCTACGCCTCCCTCCCAGCCGGGAGTGTCCACCACCGTCAACAGCCTCATGGCCACCTCCGCTTGCTGCCGGATGCATTCCTCTGTTACCGCCCCGGACTGGAAGAAGCCTGTTTTCCCCAGTATGGTGTTCCCGGCAGAGCTCTTTCCTGTTTCTCGCTCGCCCAGGAGAACCAGTCTGACCTCCGGTAAACGACGGGGAGCTTTAGAGAACGACTGGTGGGCGTCCAGCTCTGAGCCCTGAAGATCATCGCCTGGGAGGAAGAGAGGTAGACAGGATTTGTTGTTATTGTGTTCGTATTGATCCATTTTTTGGTGACCGGAGGCCAGAAAATCATCAAAAAAAACCCAAAAAACATAGTTTGTCGACAAACTTGTTGGTTTAAAGGAGCAGTGTGGACCTCTTATCAGAATACGTCACTCTAGCATCACAGATTGTGCATGCATGTCGGTTGCAAAATAATTCAGAAGTTGGCTTAAATACAAAGAAAACTTTGATCACAGCATGAGTTGTATCTGTTTGGAACATGTCGTGTTGAGCCGCGGGCTGCCAACATCTTAGAGGTACTAGTAAAAGTCTTCATTTTTATACATATATAATATTATATATATTGAAACTGCATGCATGAGCGAGATCAATATTTGTATAAAATTATGGGTCTATAACAAGGGAAAACAAGCATCATTGTGAAACTGAATGCACCACAATAATGCATTTATCTTGAACATTTTGTTTTTAAAATTAGATGAATCTCTCAGCCCTGTCGATTAATGCAGCTCTTAGGTTTATGCATTTATGTTTTCCAATGACAAAACATTCATCATGGCTTCTTTGATTCTAACATGATTTCATTTGTTTGAAATGGAAGTTAAAACAGAGGGGAGAACTCACTCAGTAGAGCAGCTTTGATGGTCCCTTTCTGCAGCTGCGCCTCCATCTGCCTCTGTTTCTTCCTCCTCTCTCTCGCTCTTCTCCTCCCGTCTGCATCCAGACCCACCAGCACCGTATTTTCCAAATAACCGCTTCCACTTTTCTTCCCCGCCACCATCTCCTCCAGCTTCCTGATCAGCTCTCTAACCTGCGTCCCGTCTCCTTTGGTGAGGTTATTCACGACATGGTACCTGCTCCCGCACTTCTGGAGGAGCCTCTGGAGCGCCGGGCCGCTCGTCAGGATTCGTTGCTCCATGGACCCCAGGCCCAGTTCGTCTCCCCTGGTGAACAGCAGCATGACATGCTCCCAAACTCCTTTCCCCAGCGGCTCCAGGTGCTCCTCTATCTCCCTGATGTAAGCCTCTGTTATTGAGGCGCAGGAGCGCACCACCAGGAGCACAGCGTGGGGTCCTGACGGGCAAAGCGACACACTCCGTAAAGTCTCTCTCCTCACCCAGTTGGGGGTGCTGTTGAGCGGGTAGTACCACTCCCATCCCGGAGTGTCCACCACCGTGACTTTCCTCCCTTCCACGTCGGCTTTCCTCTTCACACACTCCTCCGTGGGCTTCCCGCTCTCGAAGCCTCCCGCTCCTCCCAGGATGGTGTTGCCCGCTGCGCTCTTCCCTGCTCCTTTTCGGCCCAGGAGGACCAGCCTGAGCTCTGTGAGGGCCGGAGGGGCGCTGTGGGAGGCAGGAGGGTGCTGTGGGTCCATGGCGGCCTGCAGACTCTCATCTGTGAAGAAAGGGAGAAGTACTTCCTCAGTGCTGCGTACCGGATAGTCTGAATGACACAAAACAAAGGACAGAAATCAGTCATCTAGTCTCTGCTTTGCACTTTAAACCACATTTTTCATTCTTTTACTTACAACTTAATCTATTCCAATAATCATGATAAACCTAAACATCAAACTGCATTTTTAAAATACTTCTGTAAGCAGCTGTACAATGAACTCACCACCATTCGTGACGATGACTGGACTGCAGTTCTCATCCGTCGTGTCCATCACCTCTTTATCTGTTTCTTCCTCTTCCTCTTTTTGGTTCCTGTGAATCTTTTAGGTGAAAAGTTTCTTCACCGTCATTGTGAAAGAAAACAGAAACACTCTAGCAGTGAGTTGATGTGAAACGGAAGTTCGTGCTTAACAAACTGAACACAGAAAGTGGAAGACCTGTCGTGTCACGTGACCCGCCTGTGGTTTTCTAACATGCGCTCATTCAAGACAGGAAGTTTTAACAACGGCAACCTCTCTGCCACCTGAACGTGCACACAAATGCACGTGTGTGTGCAGTTTGAAGGATTAATTCTTGTACAAACATACAGAAGATACATATATACATACTGAGGCACACATGCAGGTTTTATGAGAAGTGCAGAGCTCTTTACCTTCAGTTGCTGTCTTGTGGTTAACGTGTGGCACGTCTGTTTCCTTTACCCACAAGCAGAATGATACTGAGCTATCGCACCCTTGTGGTTACCAGTTCCTGTCGAGAATTGTGCCATCAAATTACTTTAAAGGGCAACAGTGAGCAAACAGCGGGCAGAAGTTTATAAAAAGGCCAAACTATGAAGTATTCCAGTAATCTATGATTGTTTTGGTGAAAACGTTATGTGATATACAAACTGAAGGAAACGCCAACAAATGAGGAAGAGCACAACCACAGGCTTATCAGAGATTAACACACACTGTTTGTTCCTCAATTTGATTACTGTTTCATTTTAAAATCAAGTAAGAAGTTCCTTACTCCCCCATGCTATTGCCACAAAAAAAGTAAGACAGAAAACTTGATGAGAGAGAGAGAGAGGGCTGAAAGCACATCTAGTTTTTTCCCTCATTGAGAAATTCTGGATATATCCTTTGCCCCGCCCACCAACACTTCTCACGCCAGGATTACTTGTGAAAGAGCAGCGTGAGCAGACTCACAAGACGTGTTCTCATCAACTAATGCATGAGAAAAGCTTGATGGAAAGACCAAAATTTGATAAAACTTTCGAAAAAGGGGCAATAAAGTTTTTACCATTGCTTGAGGTAATTCTGTCCTTTTTCTTAAAATACTTACTGTGCTAAATGCGAGATGGAAACGCTTATTAACTGACTGATCAGCTGTTTCCTTTCTGACATGAAAGAACAATTATAAGTCGTCCAGTTGAATCCATTTCCTGAAGATTCTCCATTTTCTTGAGTGGGTGGCCAAAGCTGCCCGATTGGCAACCTCTTTATGTTGTTGTTTTTTCTTTACCTCTTCTGTTTACTGACAGATTTGCATTAGCACACTACACTGCTCTCCTCTGACCAAAGTACGTTACTGCAGCTTTGTTTATTTGCTCTAAACCAGCTGATGGAAACGTCTCTAATTCGCATTTTCTTTAATGCCACATCTTAAAAGTTTGCTTCAAAATTCAAACACAGCTGGCGTTTGATAACTGTAGTGGAAGTTTCAGCCTCTTGTATATTTTCTCTGTCAGAGGAAACATTAGCCACACATGTTTGAGCCTTTTTTAAGTTGTTTGTTAGCTTATTAGCTGCTGACTGGAAGTGTCTGATAGTGTTAGTGATTGTGAATCATACAGTAATATCTGCTACGATGTTACAGCGTGTTTTTGCTCTCTGTACTGATAAATCTGCTCTTTGCCGAAAGGTTTCAGGGTTTTTTCTTTTCACTGGTTTTTGAAGTTGAGATGTACTGAATCTAGTATGGATCTCAGATTGTAGGGAAGTGCACAGACATCTTCGCCTTGAGTTGAGGAATGTAAAAGCATCTTTCTGGTGATAAACTGTCAGTATAGTCAAGGTCAGACATTTCAGACTGAAGAAAAATAAATTTTTTTCGATGGAGTGGGACTTAAAAGGTTCATTCTTGACCTTTGAAACAGGAATAATGAGAACAATCTCACCACAAGTTCCATTTAACAATTGTTTTGGAGCATTTAATCACACTTTTACTGTGTTATAAACCATCACTGATGCTTATAATGCTGAATGGGAGGCTCTTACCATCTCTTATGGTTTCTGTTCTGTACGTCCCTGAGAGTGTTTTTATGCAAACATGAGATATTTTTATTCCCTCTAAGTATAAGGTAGCAAAACCTAAATCAATATGTGTGCAAATAAGAGCAGAACAGCCACATTTGATGGATTTCTCAGTGTGATACATTTATTTTCAAACAGTTGCTGTATTGTGTGTAGAGCCAGTTCTCTTCGGCCATGCCTGCTGCTGTCACTGCAGTTTGGCTGTGCGGCGTTCCCCTGGCTGCATACATGGTACAACATGTTCTCATGTGAAAACACACACACACACACTCACAACAGCACATTAGATCACGCCGTCTTTATGATTCACCCTTTCCTTCAGCACCAGTCAGGGTTAATAAAAACAAACCCTGTTTATGGAAAGGACTGAATCAGCCGTATTGATTTGGCGCCATTAACACGAGTCGAGTTGTTTTGAGGTCTGTTAAGTGTTCTGTGAATATTACCATGATGGATGCCTTTTCACATGTGTGCTGCTTTTTCTAAATGTCAGATGAATTACTTTTTATTGGACTCCCTGCAGCAGCACTTCTCTCCAAATACGAGTCTGCCTGGCATCGAAAAGACTCCATATCATGAATAAAAAACAGCCCCAGAAATTCCACCAGCAGCGCTGAAACTCACAGTTGTTCTTTTTAATGTAACACAGAAATTTGCATTGAAATTTGCTGATTAGTTTGCCCCTGAAATTAACTGGTCAATCAAGGAGATAAGTGGTGGAAATGGGAAACACAGAAACATACAGAACAGTGTTTTCTCTGTAATTTTATTCTGTGGTTGGGTATTTTTAGCTTTGCTTCCAAACTGACTTTAAATCAGTTTTAAAGTAAAGCTTGTACATCCAATCATTTTTAAACATTAGAAGCTTTCTGCTTCAGATGGAAATTAAACTGTATTTTATGTTAATGTTTTGGGTTGTACTGATGGAAAGTCTTTCTCATGGTGGCAGCAGAAGATTAAATGATCGAATGAAAAGGACATCTTGTGCACACCCAAAGTAGAAACTGTTCAGCAGTTGTTTGGACACATTTCTTGCTCTTTATTACCCTTCAACACATCATCCGGGCCAGTATGGAAAAGAAAAGTGTGTACATGCTAGAGAGAGGGCAGGAAGTGGTCTCGGTAGTCAAGTAGTACTATAACAGGATGTGTTGTCAGAGTAATAATAGCAACAGTGAAGTGGTAGTAATAGTAAGAGAAATAATGGTGATATTATATGGAGTCGTAGGGTTGATACTGAACTAAAATATGTACAAAATACATAGTAATAGAATCCCGAGTAATTTAAGTGGAAGTTGATCTGTATCGTCCTTTCTGTATACAGTCCCTGATACAGACACTTATATTTTTCACTCCTGTTAAACTGTTGCACTGTAATCAACCAACCAACCCGTCAATATGTTTTTTAACAAGGTTTAAAACAGAATCGTGGCCCCTTAAAACAGAGTTTTCAGTTACATCCAATATGCTTTCTGACAATAACATACCAGAGCAGAATCAGTTGTCCCCTTATGATAATAAACCATAATAAACCTGTGTGATTACAACTGGATAAAAGTCCAACATATAAGACGCCATAGACTTAATGCCAACGTTCTATGACTGTAATACCTGGCCGCTTTATTACCACAACACCTGACCTTTTGGTTGCCACACGCCCTTGTCAGCATCCTGATTTAGACCCGTGCGGACCACACTGGTCTAATTCTGTCAGGCATGAGTCCAGTAAACAAGCATTATTAGTGAAACTCCAATTATAGGTAGCCTGCCAGGAATGACCAGCTGAACTGAGACACAGGAGCCTCAATGAAGAGGCCACAACAGTCAGAGTGACCTAACTTCCCAAAGTCATGCTCTCCTTATTTAGAGCAGAGGCTAAAACCCCCAAAACAGGGGAAGGAGAGAGCAGTATCCTACCTGTGTATAGATAACACAAACCAAAACCAAAACCAACACCTCAAATAAAAGCTGCCACAAACCTTCAAAAGAGAGTGGACTTCCAGCACACGGACCACAGAAGAGACTGAATTAAAATAATCTTCCAATCAACCCTAAAATGAGATAAACAATTCTAAAATAGCCGTCAGTCCCTGTTTTTCCTGTTAACAAACAGCAGGATAACTTGGGCACAAGATAAACATGAATTGTCAGCAATGCTAATTTAAAGTGTTATGTAACTTTTAGCAGGTAGCAGACAATTACCTTTCTTCATCTGCTCAATCTTCAGTAGAAGTCATGGCAGCTACACTGACAGTAATGATGATGGCTGTGTTTAATGGAAAACCTCAGATTTTCTACCAGCTTCATGTCAGTGCAGTGTGGTTAGATTATACAGATGGATGGTGTTTTGCCTTTCTCTATGCTGCCAGCAGCTGGAGATTGATGCTCGTTTTGCAAAAGTTCGCTGGATGACGCATATCGCATAGTGGATGACGCGTTCCACTTTGCTAATAACAACATGAAAGAAAGCCAAACCCTGTTAATCTGCATATGTACTACCCACACTGCAGTGGCACAAAAACTGGTTGAAAGTTTCCCTTTATGTAATTTCAATGAATCTTCTGGGGACTTTGACTATAAATCTATGTGCAAGATTTCATGACAATCCATCCAACACTGCTAGCAAAAACCAGGGAAACAAAACAAACATCCTTTATAATCAGTGATAAAATGAAGACAGTTCTCTAAATTAAACCATTAAACCTGCATGTTTATTAACTTTTGCTCCATCACGAACATAATTCAAATGATATTTCTTTCTCATTCCTTTTTCTAAACATTTACCAATACCAGTACCAATACTAGCTGGAAGCTGTGCCTTCCCTGACTTTTGTCTCCAATAATAAAGTAATCTCAGTTTGGTTAGATAACAATCAAATCCCATCATTGTCTGCAGTTGGAGCAGGAGCAATGCAGCCCATATAGAGTTGCATCTGTTTATGGTTTGTCATATTTAGTATGATCAGAATATGGAAGTAGGTTAACAGGCACTAACTGGAAACCAACTCCGAACCTGTTTGTTTTTCCACAGGCTCGAGAGCCACGTCACTACGTCACATCTCTGCTCTCTCGGCAGCTATAATAATAACAGCAGCAGACGACGTCGTCTCTTTACAAATTTTCCCCCGTTTTTTTTGAGCCAACGTCGGCATCCAAACACAACTGGTACAACACATCTGTGCTGCTCGTCTTGATCGATATGGACGACGTTTCCGTTCTTATTAACACTGAATGTAAGAAGTTAATGTTAGACTTTGTTGTAAGCTAACGCTAGCCTGCGAACATTAGCCCGCTAACGCTAGCCGGTATCAATAACATTGCATTCAAACTAATCAAATAAAAACAATAATACACGTTTTAGAAGTTCTTGTTGGTAATGATAACCCGGCCCCTGACGTAACTTGTTCTTGGTTCAAGACCAGCAAAGACTTGGTGCCGCTCTGGAACCAGTTTTCCTGGCCGAGAGCTGATTCTTTGGCAGTCAAAAAGCGAAGAACTGGTTCAAGATAAGGCACCCGCTCCGAACCAGCCCTGGAACTGCTTCAGTAGAAAATAAGTCTTAAAGTGGAGAGACCGTATTCGCACATTTCGTGACTTTTACCCAAGTGGAACCTTTCCTCATTTGATCAGTTGCAAGAAATGTTTAAGAAGTAATCTAATTCATTTCCCACCCTTCTTTTCAAAGTGCTTCACCCTCAGTTCACAGGTGCCTTCTCCAAAAATGCAGGTTCTCATGGAAAGCTATCCCGCTTTAATATCGCTTTAATACCATCTGTCAAACCCGTCTCTATGGTAGCAGTAAAAACAGCTTGGCTGAAAAACACATCGACTTACAGGACTTTTTAAAACTAAAACAACATGTTCCTGTGTAGGTTTAATGCCAATGATAAAGGTGAACTCAGCCAACATGGACCAAGCAGTTTTTGTGCGATTTTATCATTATATTCTGCAAGTTTATTGGACATTTTAGACACAAATACCATCATAACCCTGGTGAAATGTTTGAAAGGTACAAAAAAGCAGATAGTTGACACGACTGGTTCTTTGAAATGATAAATGTACATTTGTTCCTGTGTCCTTCATCCTGTAAACACACTTGACCAAAAAACCTCAGAGTTGCTTTATCTGTGTGAGCTGCATCCAGCTGTGGGTTGAACAGAGATGATAGATTCCACATCCTGCTCGTAAGTTGGACTGACCAGTAACACCCACGATAACACTGTTTCCCTGCAAAGGTCTCACACACACACACACACACACACACTCATGGATGACTCTTCCTCTCCCCTGTAGAGTATATAAGCAGAAGCCGAAGTCTCCCAAGACGGAGCAGCAGCAGCAGCAGCAGCAGCAGACCGACTCCAACCAGCAGCAGCTTCTCTCTCCAACTTCATCAGAGGTGCGTCCACTCAGCATTTAAACTTACTTTACATACACAAAGGTTACATTCATAATTAAGAGTGCTGCTTTGGAGCAGAAGTTTAATTGCACCAGAATTCCTCAGCACTTGGAAACTTGTTTATACCTTCCAGATGTGAAGATGCAAACGAATGATGATGCATCTGAGAGTAATTTAAAAGGTTCTGCGGTTGTTGTGCAATCTCTGAAACAAACAGGCTGTGAAAAACTCTAACAAAGCCTTTTGTTTATTTCTACATATGCATTTAGGAGTTTGATTTATAAAATGTGATGGACTGGCTGCATTACATATTCAGTCATTTTACTAAAGTGTGTAGTAGAAAAGTAAAAGTGGACTTAAAGATTCAGGGGTTGTTACCTTAAACATTAAAGGTCACATAGTAGTAACAACAACAGAACCAAAAGTGGCATTTTTCTACATTAATAAATGTAAATCCTCGTATTGAAAGATATGTTTAGCCCTGCAGTCATCCAATCCTGCAGATGAAGGTTTTCCTAACTGTTAAAATACATATTCTATCGTCTCTACTAAGTAAATTTTACATGCAAAACTTAATTTGTCCTTTTAACGTGAGTTTTTGTCTGGTAAAGTATTGCCTTGGCAGAGAGTTTTATGGTGAGCACAAACCCCCCAGAGCACAGAAACCTCTGCTGGTTAACATGTGTGGACGTTTCTTCTGTGTCAGCATTTGCCGAAGTTGTGTTAAAAATGTTTGTGTGCATGTATGTAACAAGTGTCACAGAGCTTGAACAGTTTTAGGTCACTGATGTGCAGTGGTGTGAAGGAACTTCATGCAATTATCCAAACCCTGAACTTCAGCACAGTTTTGACATAATTGGGTATTTCCAATTTTATACCAGTTACACTTAAACTCAAGATTTCTTAATGAATTCCTGTTCTTTTTTATGTTTTATGCAGAACTGATGCTAAGCTAAAAAAAAAAGACATCTTTCTTTATCTCCTGTTGTCTCTAAATGTATGTCAAGTAGGTTTTTATGTTCTTGCATGACACTTTCTACTAAATTACCTGATGATATTTTACTTTATTCGTCTTCAATTGAACAGTAATTTACTTTAAAGTTCCTCAGTTGCTGAAGAAGCTTCATAACTTTTTTGTTAAGTTGCATTGTTTAAAATACCTGCACAGTTAGTCTATGCATGTTCAAATCCAGTTAAGTTGGCAGACTGTTACACAAACAGTTTAGTTTATCAGGTGCATGCAATGTTTACGACAGATTTTTAGATAAACAGAGTGAACCCTTTATCTTATTAGATAAAACAGGTTCTGACAGAGTTTTCCTTTGGGGACAAAAGATGCAGCCAGAATATGTTTTTAATTAAATGCAATATATCACAAAATATGGACTCATGTTTAAAGTCACAATAATTTCATATTGTGACTTAATTTTGGTGCAATAATATGGCATCCTGGTGCCTCTGACTGACCCTCGATGGTCTGGAGCAGCTTTAAGTATAAAATAGAGAAACTCAAGTAAAATACAAGCTCAGTCACAGAGTAAATTGCTTCTCTCTGCCCCGTCCTGCCGTCTGTCTGCCCACTTGTCCGTCTGCCAGTGTGCAGAAGGTGAGCGTGTCTATCGTTGCCACCGCTGGTTGAGGTGAAAACAGAGCTCTCACTGTGTTAAACGATGACTCATGCAGCCAAACGTCGTCCCAAACTTCAGCTCACGCCCACATTACGCAACAGTGAGCCTCGTTCTCAGGCAGGTGTTTGTACCGCGAACCTGCCGCAGCGTGCGCCGTATGAAAACAGCTGCTGTGTACTTAATGTTTAAATCAGTCTGACCGCATACTTACATAATGGACATGGCCGGTCGACCCCGTTTACGCTGAATGTTTGATGTACTTTTAGTTTGGTGTCATGTTTTGTGGATTTAATGAGTCACTCTGAGCACACTGAGGGTCTTTGTTTACAGCAGTTTGATGTGTTCACACCCAAGTTTAAACCTGCTGTAGTGTTTATTGTCGATAAACTGTTGTTTTTAATTAGTTTTTGGAAATAACTTGCTTGGATGACTTTTAAAAAAAAAGACAATAGTGTCAGTGAAAATGTGTATTGTATGTTTATTTAAAAACATCTGAAGTGAATGTGATGTGTAAGCTGGCTGGTATCTCTATAAAAACAGAAGAGCCACACTGTGGTTTCCTTCCATGACGCAATTATTTACCAGTTCTACACACATTTTCATCTTTTAATAGATATAATTCATGTTTCTGTGTCTTTGACCACAAAAACACAAAATATTTGTGAAGTGAAAATAAATGACCAAACACTAAAAGTGTCTTTCCTTAGCAGCATCTTACAGGAAGAGGAGTGACAGTGAACTCCCCTCCAGCCAAACCACAGACACACATGGAAACCACGTGTGTCATAAAAGTCTTTTACAGTGTTTCATCATTCACAGCCTTTAATATTTTCA
>CAFUXE010000183.1:51295-74318 GCA_903364295.1 Serranus cabrilla | reverse complement strand
TTTAGTTTCCTATTAAATTTTAAGGAAAATAATAATTATAATATTCATAATAATTAGAAAACTGCGTAATAATAGTCAATTAAAATAAAAAAAGAATCACGTAAATTAAAGATAAAATAAAACCTAAGTGCATAAATTAATAAATATAACAAAAACATTAGAATTAATAAAAAACAGACGATGAATAAAAGGGAACATTAAATAAGAAAATAAAAAATAGCATTATTACATTTAAAGGCTAATAATTAAAATAAAAAAATAAATGTATGTCAGATCGTACCAATTAATTAACTTTTTTTTAATATTATTTTTGATACTTTTAATGACATATTAATGTATTTATCAACTCATTTATTTCTTATTTAGGCAGCTTATGTCCTCTAGAAAAGATCAGGTCTTATTTAAATCCATCCACAGGTTTATAAAACATTCAGCTCTTTCTGTCTCTCTTTGTCCATTCAGAGTATCTTGACATCTGGGACGTGGACATGATGAGGGGGCCGAATGAGACCAACAAGCAGCAGCACCACACCATGTTGTTCAACTCTGACTATCTCATCGTCCGTCGAGGTCAAGAGTTCCAGGTCAAGATCAGCTTCAACCGTCCCTACAAACCCGCTTCAGACAAGTTTGTTCTGGAGTTTGTCATCGGTGAGCCCGTCTTCAAAGCCACAGTCTCCATCCTGCCGTTATAAACCCGTAAGTAAATAATAAATCTGGTCCCGCTTCCTGTTCACTCAGGCTCCAGCCCGCACTACAGCAAGGGCACCTACATCCCCGTCTTCACCACCAAGGAGCAGCAGACCTCCTGGGCCGGCCGCATCGTCAGCACCGCCGACAACACGGTCACCATGGGCGTCACTCCTGCAGCAAACTGCATCGTGGGGAAGTACCACATGTACGTGGCTGTGGTGACGCCCTTCGGCGTCCGCAGGACCAGAAAGGACGAACGCCGAAACCTCTACATCCTCTTCAACCCCTGGGTGGCTGGTCGGTTTAGTGTTTTTTTTTACTCATTTATTGGTTTTTGTCTCACTTTTCATAAACATCAACATTATTATTTTTCCCCCAGCTGATGCTGTGTTTCTGGATGATGAGAAAGAGAGGCAGGAGTGTGTGATGAACGAGATGGGGATCATCTACCACGGAGCCTTCGACGATGTGGCTGAGAGAAACTGGAACTATGGACAGGTACCAGAGAAGTATTCAGAAAAATATCTAAAGATGGCAGCCAAATGTGGTGGAGTAAAAAGTCCAATACTCGCCTCTTAAATGTAGTGAAGTAGAATGGCAGCTATTCAATCTCCAGCATTCCCACCACAATTTCTTCAGAAGTTTAGAAGTTACTAAAGCTTTTGTTCCACCTAGTTTAACTACGGAGTCCTGGACGCCTGTCTGTACATCATGGACCGCGCGGAAATGCCCATCACCAACAGAGGAGACCCCATCAGGGTGACCAGGAAGGCCTCCGCTATGGTGAGAAAACATTCCTCAAACACATGAAACAGGTTTCATGTTTGTCAATGTCAATACATACAGGAAATGATTATTCAATAAAACAAAGTATCTTTGATACAAGGAATAGAATTATTAGTAGCATTTCCATCTTCTTGTTTTCATTTTGTGCATAAAAAGCCGGAGTAGGAAGGCTGAAACTTTTTTTAAAAAATCTTGAAATATCACTAGAAAGTTTCTGTCTGAGGTGGTGAAGTTGGTGTAACAATAAAAGGAAATTGCAACAAAGTCTGCTGCTCCTCTGAAGAGACATAAAAGATTAAACACAGATTAAAACTCTCCTCATCACTCCACACAGATCTGATGTTACCTTCCTCACATTAATACATGAAACAAACATCCATTTTTCTGGAGTGTTTCTTCACCGTCTGATGTTTGATTGATGTTTAATCATGACGTCCGGTTTTCCAAATGAAGAACTGGTGCCACCTACTGCTTCTCTCGATGAATCAACTCCTAATCATTGTAGAATGTCAGTGGATGGAAACAAGCATTTTATTTTATTTAATTTTGCAGATTTTCTTTGGTTTGAATTTGTGAAACATGGATGGAAATCCAGTTTATGACTCACTGTTTTATTTCCATGAAACTGACCCTGAATTGCGTGAATTTCAATGATTTCTCTCAGAAAATGTTTGTTCTTTATCTGCTAAATGAGGCTTTTCAGACAGCCCCAGCATTTCAAAATTAAGTCTAATTTACTCAACATGAGGGCTTTCACTGTAGTTAATTATGTCAACATTTATATATCTCCCCATTCTCATATATCTAGGTATTTTACACACTTTGTAATTCGGTTTACTTTAGTTTACTTATTTATTATATGGTTTTAAAAGTTCATGTTTTTGATTCTCCTATTATTCATTGTTACTGGTCGTTTCTGCTGATGCTTAATATTTGAGTTTATTCCTACTTTTTATGGGTTTCTTATCATGTGTTTTTTTTATCTGTCTGTTTAAATTGTGTTTACTTACATCCAATATTTTGCTCACACATTGTGCTCCCAGATTAAGTTAAATGTGCTATATTAACAAAGTTGTTTATGGTTGCTTGTATGTTATGGTTTAAGAAAGAATTCTACTAACAAGGGGAAACATGGAGGAAATAAAAAGATGTCAAATCAGTTATTTTAAAGCAAAAAAACTTCATCTGAACTATTCAGCAGTAGTTATCAAATGGACCTCTCTATATTTACTATAATGTGCTCTTTTCCACACTCAGCTGAACTCCCGTGATGACGAGGGCGTGCTGGTGGGGAGCTGGAGTGGCGACTACACCTACGGCGTGGCTCCTACCTCCTGGACCGGCAGCACAGACATCCTGCTCAGCTACGCCAACACCAAGATGCCTGTCTGCTACGCGCAGTGCTGGGTCTACGCCGCCGTCTTCAACACCTGTGAGATCCTCACTGGATATTCTGCTTTTACAAACCCTTTCTGGGTTCTTTTCTAAACCTCAGTGGGGAATAAGGAAAGTTTACGTGAGAAAAAGTCTCTTTCAAAACCGCTTTATTCTACTTTTCTCATGTATAACATCGCCTATAATAAACCGTTTGGAATAACTAGATCCTGTTTAAAACCTTAAATTCTGCACTTCTAAGCAACACTGTGAAGCTATGATTGATTCTGCTGAGACGAATGAATTTGAAGTTTTCACAGAGATAACAAGAGGAAGCATTTCAACTTGTCATGGCCCCTACTTCAGTCTGTTCACTCCTTGTTTCCCGTCTCTTTTGCCTCCAGTCCTGCGCTGTCTGGGCATCCCATCGCGCGTCATCACCAACTTCTACTCCGCTCACGACAACGATGGAAACCTGAAAACCGACATCATTCTGGATGAGAACGGCAGGATCGACCGCAACCGCACCAGAGACTCTATCTGGTAAGACATCTTCCATGAAGCAGCTTAAAACCACCTCACAGACAATTACAGATGAATCCGAATATGTTTGGTGACTATTAGACTTCTCCTTTTTCATGATGATAAAATGAACTGTTTTAGTCCAAAACGTCCCTGGGTGGGCTTGAACCACCAACCTTTCGGTTAACAGCCGAACGCGCTAACCAATTGCGCCACAGAGACGAGTCTGACTAAATCCTGAGGGTGTGTGGCCTCAATCTACAGACCACACCTACTTTCATTTTGTATTTTATAGTCTAAAGTTACGAATCTAGGTTATCAAAATTCAATTTTGGCTCTTCTTTTGGACTAAATGCTTTTGGATAAAACTAAAAGGAAATTTATTTTGGTGTGTCACATTTTGTTTGTTTATTTTACATTAACCCCTGATTGCAGTAACTACGTAGTTGATTCTGGTAAAGTTACTTGAGTAAGTAAGTCCAAAATGTCCCTGGATGGGCTTGAACCACCAACCTTTCGGTTAACAGCCGAACGCGCTAACCGATTGCGCCACAGAGACAGTCTGACTGAGTTCTGGGGGGCGTGGCCTGGATTTACAAGCCACACCCATTTAAACTATTGACTCCTATGGTTTCCTGCCAGCTGTGCATGGACATCTTTCTTCACACTCTGTTGATGTTGGTTTGTTTTTTCAATGTGATTTGAACTAAAATTCTGGCCATATCTTGTAGGTACCAGGAAATATACAAATATAATCAGCTATGACATTTATTGAGCACTTTCATGCTCCTCAGAAGATGAACCCTTTAAATTTTTAACAATGCAGGATTTACATACGTCTTCAGACCAAAACCTCAACATATCTCTTAATCACTCAAGTTTACTGGACACATTTGTGGTGTGCTTTTGTCTCCAGAGGCTGAATTCTTCTTTTAAAGGTGCAGGATGATGTGCCATAGTCATTTTTCTACTTTTTTCACAAAGCTTTATCCCCAACCACACCAGCTCACTCATCCACTTTGGCAAAGTTACTTGAGTATTAAAGTCCAAAACGTCCCTGGGTGGGCTTGAACCACCAACCTTTCGGTTAACAGCCGAACGCGCTAACCGATTGCGCCACAGAGACAGTCTGACTGAGTTCTGGGGGGGTGTGGCTTCAATCTACAAGCCACACCCACCTGGAAGTAGTATTTTATAATCTGAAGATGCATCATTATTTTTAAAAATCTGTTTATGTTTTTATGACTAAATGCTTTTGGATAAAAGAAGGGACAACGGTTTTTGGAGTCTCACATTTTCCTTGTTGTTAATAAACGTTAACTCCTGACAGCAGGAACTTCTTTCACCACTGTGGGCTGTTTAGGTACAAAACGTCCCTGGGTGGGCTTGAACCACCAACCTTTCGGTTAACAGCCGAACGCGCTAACCGATTGCGCCACAGAGACGAGTCTGATTGATTACTAAGGGGCGTGGCCTTGCTCTACAAGCTGCACCCATTTGTATTTCCTACTAAATTCAGGCCATATCTTTGTAACTTGTTTACAGGAAATATAAAAATATAATCAGCGATTAAATGTATTGAGCACTTTCATGCTCCTCAGAAGATGAACCCTTTACTTTTTACATACGTCTTCAGACCAAAACCTCAACATGACACATTCAGGCTTCCTTTGAGAAACCTTTTTGTGTTTAAGGACCCCATGGCCTGTACTATGCAGAAGCTGACGACTTTTATTGCACTAATTGCGCTTCCTGATGATATTTAAAATCATGTTTATCAGGAACTATCACTGCTGGAATGAGTGCTACATGTCCAGACCGGACCTCCCAGCCGGCTTTGGAGGCTGGCAGGCTGTGGATGCGACACCACAGGAGACCAGTGATGGTAAATAATATTAATAATTACAGGTTGTGGGTTATTTAGGGTTGTGGACACAATTATTCACAGAAAATAAAAGCATATTAATCTCTTCCTCTGTTATCCATGAAGGTTTGTACAGATGTGGTCCTGCATCAGTCCAGGCCATCAAACACGGGCAGATCTGCTTCCCATTCGATGCTGCCTTTGTGTTTGCTGAGGTAAGCCCTAAAATTACACTGTTTCAGCATCACATTCTATAAAAAAGTTTCTTATTTTGTCGACACTTGCTGAGATCTGATCTGATGTCTTTTCTCCCGACAGGTCAACAGCGATGTGGTGTTTTATTCCCGGAACAGAGACGGCACCATGGAGCCGGTCAAAGTGAACCGGACTCATGTGGGCCGCATGATTCTCACCAAAAATCCAGGAGACATGACCCGCCGCAACATCACCGATCAATACAAGTTCCCTGAAGGTCAGAGACACAAATCACACTGTTTTAAAAACACATTTTTTCTGCTGTGGCTTCACATGTTTATACACAAATATCTTATATGCAATTCTGTAACGTTTAAGAAGAGTAATAGCAAATAAATAATCTAAAATGTTAAAAGAAGCATCCGCATGAATGAAATGAAAACAGAAACACAGTTACTGTGATGGATTATTTCCTCTCGAGCAGTCTGAGTCAGAATAAAGTCATTTTGTTTTCATACTGTGCAGACCTGACAGGTCCTAAGTTATATTTGTGGTGACGGTGGCTGAGTGTTGGCACCAGAGCACCAGCCGTGTTCCCATCTGTGGCTTTCTGGTTTGGAAATCACTTCCAGTTGGCTCCATTTTCACTTGGTTGGGCCCGGAGGAGGTGCTCAGAAGAGGAAAAGAATCCTCAGGCCAATTTTTGTGCTTCGTTTACTGCAAATTGAGCAACAAGGATTCAGACTGCTTTAAGCTTAAGTCATTATATTTATGGGGGACAGAGAGGAGCGTCCTCCTGCAGAGAATAACCCTCCAAAATATGATAATATTTATAGTAAAATGTTATTATTAGAAAGAATTTACCTCATTTATTATCATTTGTATGTTATGTAAATGTTTGTCTACATAATGATCTAAATATTGTTTCAGATGGAGATCATTTTAATTAATAATTGTATATTTTCTTTACCTGAAAACAACTCAAATTTAAATTGTTACATATTGTGTCAAAGATAATTGCCTTTAAAGTCCACAAAGTACTTTATGAAACTACTGAGCACTTTTTGGCCTTTTATTTGTAATTTTTATATAATCTTAGTTGTGTTAATGCATATGGCATACATTCGGAAATGTATTGAACTTCAATAATAAAATAATATAATATTTTTTTAATATTAGAAAAATATCACAGGTTATTTTATAAACAATTTATTTATATTTTATGTAAATGTTTCTGACATGATGATCTAAATATTGTGTCAGAATGAGATTAATTATTGCCAAGTATTTTTTGGCATTTTTCCATAATTTTGGCTGCGTTAATACATATGGCAAGAGTGTGTTTTTTTATTTATTTATTCTTTTAAAATTTTCTGGTTGTGTACAAACAAACAAACATATTTCAATCCTCCGTTGTAGGCAGTACGGAGGAGCGGACCGTCCTGGAGAAAGCAGACGAGTTCGGCTGTAAGCGAGAGAAGTCCGACCCCGTTGCGGCTGACGTGGACCTGGTCCTGCCGACCCTGGAGATCACCGTGGGAGACGACTTCGAGTTCAGCATGGAGTTCACAAACAAAAGCGACCAGAAACGCACCGTGGACGCCTACATCAGCGGGAACATCGTGTTTTACACCGGAGTCACCAGCTCCCAGTTCCTGTTCAAGGATCCCACAGTGACGATCGGCCCCAAAAAAAGTGAGCAAGGCGCAGATCCTCCGAAAGAGAAAAGAGAAGAAAACCACCACAGTTGGAGTTAAACGTGTTATTCTGTGTTCTCCAGGCGTGAAGGAGTCTGTGACCATCGAGTCCAGGGACTACATGAAGAAGCTGGTGGAACAGGCCAACCTCCACTTCATCGTTACCGGAAAGGTCAAGGAGACCAACCAGATCGTCACCGCCATGAAAGTGGTCACCCTGCACAACCCCAAACTCACCGTCACGGTCTGAAATATTACTTTTATTCTTCGTTTAAAGATCATTTGTTGGCGTTCATGGACTCATCTTCCCAAATTCCTTTTTTGTACAATCTGATTCAACTCACGTGACCAAAAAACATGACAGCTTGACTTGAAGTCCTCTTTGTGACTGTATTCAATGTGTTTCCTTTGTGAACTTCAGGTCCCTGACGGTGGCAAGATGAATGAAGAGGTGACGGCGACTGTGGAGTTTACAAACCCGTTCACCTTCAACCTGGAGGACGTCTACATTCGCATGGAAGGACCCGGGCTCATGCAGCCCAAGAGCAAATATTACCGGTGAGTTCAGCACCGAACAAACACGTGTTCTGTTTCATTTTTATTTTCATTCAGCTTTTTACAGTAAAATTTCCTCAAACTTCCTAAAACTCTGATTGCCCTTCTGCTCTCAGTCTGATCCCGGCAGGCTCCTCTCTGCTCTGGGCCGAGGTCTTCATCCCGCAGAGGGCCGGCAGCAGCAGGGTGATCGCTTCCCTGGACTGTCCCGCTCTCAGGCAGGTCTATGGCCAGGCCACCGTCAACATCGAGCCCTGAAGGGCCATCAGCACCGTACGACTTCAACTCACTAACACAGCATCAGCCAGTAACGTAGAAACTGTAGGCAAACAACAGCTTCAGCATTTATGATAAACACGGTGATAGTTTCAGTCATAGGAATAGAAAGATGTCTTAACTCTCTAATGCAAGGTTGGAAAAAGGTGAATTAACACATTTTGTATCAAACTTTTTTTTATGATAACAAAGAATCAATCCAAAAACTAACAATATATGTTGGGTGAAAATCTACATTATGGAAAAATACACGATTGCTAGTGAAGTTTCTTTTTGTTCAATATTCAAAAAAAAGTTTTTTAATGAACTAACAAAACAAAAAGTACAACAGAATAGTATGGCTGTCTCTGAAATCACTGCTTCATTTAAGCGTTCACTTCTCAATATATAATAAGATTTGTTGTGTTAACACAGTAAACTTTCATTATATTTTAATTCTATATCACAAATATGCATGAGTATCAATAGCCGCATGTATAAAAAATACATAGTTATGACATACAAAGAGTGCATAAAAGCATAAAACATTCATTTTCAGACTTCAGTATACTTGTTTAAACTCCACCAGATAGTAGGAGGAGATTAGAGTTATATCATTTGATACCAATATATAAACAGATGCAAAATTTCAATTTTTTATTGGTGTTCCGGATACTCAACTGGGGCCTTATTCTTGTATGAGCATAAACTCTATTGCCTTCAACTCTGACAGGCTCCAGCAAGCTTCTTGATTTTTTTTTCTCCAGACATTAGTAGCTAATCACTAAATCAGTTTTTGAACAACAGTACACTAGATATTTCACTTTGTAGTCAGCAGGAAACTGAGATTTCCGACACTTATGAATCATTAATAGAAAGTAGAAGCACATTCAATGGAAAATTCTTTATTTCTTCATTTATAAAGATTTGTAGTACATAACTTTCAAATTAAGACATCGAAAAACAGTTTAAAAAACTACAGAGTAAACAACAAGGGATTTCGGATACAGATAGTTTTTTTCCTTTTATTTTTTTTATGTTGCATTATTCAATTTTAGGCCACTAGGTGGCAGCATTGTGCAAAAAATAACCGACAGACAAAAAAATCTTTACTTCTGATGTATCTTCTGGTTAACTTGATTTTCTATGCAACAGCAACTTTCCACCTCTTTGATATTGCTCTATAAAATCTGTTTCTGCTCATTTTATATTTGTACAAGCACAAATGCAAATATCAACCAAATAAAAGATTAACATCTGCAACACTGTGAGTCAGTGCTGATGATTATTTGTCATCATGTTTCCTTTATTCATAGAGATGCCATCAATGACTCTGGATTGTATGAATGCTTAGATTGGCAGTAAACGTACAAAAACAAATTCAAAATCGCCACAAAGGCCAAAAACAATACATTTCTTTTTCTAAAAACCAAAGTGCAGAAGTAAAACGTAGATATTCCCTGAGAAATGACCCTGCAGAGACCCTGAGAACCTTCACTTCAACATTAGATAATACATATTTTCTTCACAAATAGAAAAGTGCTATCAGTGCAGTCTATTTTACCATTTACCATTTTCTGTTCATGGAAATATAGAGTGCATTTCATAAGCATTCATATTTTTTAAACTGAAGTACATTTTAGTCGATTTTTCATCAACAATTTCCTCGTTGATGTAAGTTTTAAGTGTGGAAGAAGTCTCGTCTTGTCTATCATGGAAATAATTTTTTCTAACAAACATATTTAATAGTTGTAGTTTTTGAAAACCTGCTGTTTAACTATAGCTTGAAGTAACATACCTGTATATCTAAAAATATAAAGCTCATTTCACTTCACTCTGAAGACTTTCTGGGGCGAATTCACAAAAGGATTGTGAGGCTTTTGTGGCCGCTTAACATGAAAATAAGGCAAAATCTTGGTGCTCTGGTTCTATTTCTTTTTTCCTGTGTTTTTTTTACACTTACAACACAAAGTGAAAAACCAACCTTTTTTCCCTCCTCATCACTTGAATTTGATGAGGTAGTCGGGGTACGTCTGTGTGTCATGAAACACTACGAACATGTTGGGTCTGTCCATTGTGTCCACCAAACTGTCGTAGCGGTCATGGGGCTGCAGCGGGCAGCGGGCAGGCGGGACCTTCATGTCCCTTTGGCCCTGAGTGTAGAAGCCGGTCAGGACTCGAGACACGAACATTAACTGGGAACCATCAGCAGCTGGTCTGGAGTAGGTGGGGTGCGCTGAGTAGTTGGCGTTTACAGCAAAGTAGGTGCCCTGACCGTAGGAAGTTGCTGCAAAGAAGGAATGACAAATAAACAGCAAGTTGAACTACATATCCATCATACGATCCATATGACTGAGTGCTTTCTCATCTGCTACTTCTACAGTTGAATGTTTGGTTTGTGAAAGAATATCATGGTGTAACCCCCTGAGCCCCAACAAGCTGTTTCAGGGCGTTTTTTTTTTTTCTCTTTTTGCTCTCAGTGGCCTTGTATTTCACTGCAATATATAAAATATATAAGTCCTGCAGCTCTGTGGAATCAGCACGATCATGGCTAAAAGTTAGAACACCTCAAAAATGTCTTTTGACATAACATACATAACATAGTTGTAAAGACATAATCACTGAAAAAAAGAACAAATCCACAAGTTCAGTTTCTCAGATAGTTTGTAATTAAATGTTATTTTTATATGAGGTGTCATGTTTTATTTGCTTGCCTGGAAGTCCATTTCGTTGGATTAAAGTTAGATCAACTCCAAAACATTGTCATACAAAACCCTGTTTCCCAAATATTTTCTCCAACATTTTTTAAAAATTCTTCAGCAACATGGGATTTTATAAAACAGAGCCAACAATTTGTTATTAATGAAAAGAAATATGTGGAATACACTTGGAGATGTTTACCGTTCTGTCCACAGAAGCGCCTGTTGAAGCCGTTTTTCGTGATGGAGTCACAGTTCTCCTGGGTCGTCCCGTGGTACAGCAGCTTCTCCTCTGCTCCGCCCCGCTGCTTGTTCTTATCAGAGATCTGCTTCTTCTGAGCTTCGTAGGCACGACGCAGGTGGACGTTCTGCACGCGATCGATCTATCAAACAAAACCGAAATAATACGTTCTTGGATGTATTACACAAAGATATGATGCAGTTATACAATATAGATATTAAATTAGCAAAGATCTAAACTATACAGGAGGCTGCAAATGTTGGAATTTTTGGATACTCCATTTCTACAGACGGAGACAGTTACAAACCTTCAAAACAGTCTTCTGGGCGGTCCGTTTGAATGCCTCCTTCACTGTCCTGAACTCTACAGAGGACGGCTGCAGTGTAACCATCTTCAGAGTTTCACCTTCAGCCATGTTGTCCCAGTACAGAGGCAGAGTGAAGTCTGTGCACAAAAAGGAAAGACTAAGTTTATCCGTATCTGAACCACACATTGTGCAGTGACACAATGTCCCTTAACTGCTTTGATTGCTACAGGAGCCAACAGAGCAAATTGCAGCAGCGACCAGTCTGCAACCAGCCCAGCAAGACCTTCAACCTTTTAATACGCCATCTTCACAACCCTCCCATTTATGGACTAGTATGTACTGGAAACAAGCAAAAACTTTAAACTTTAAGTGATGGGTTTTGGTTTAATGTGTGTTAAGTATTATTGTTCATTTATGACTTTCTGATAGACCCACATAAGTGGTGCTCAGGTTCAAGAAAATATATATATACTTACACATATGTGTATATAGCTTTCACTTTTCTACTTTTTTGAAGCCCTTCTCCATGAGTCCTGCTGATGAAGATCATGTGATGTGATTGAAATCTTCTTTGCAGCTATTAGATGGTTGTGGTTTGTGATATTTTATGTATTTTGTTTTAGTAATGTTAACTGTCCTTTTGCATCAACTTCTGATCTTAAAACCGTGTCCTGACCTGGGAGATGCTGCAGTCGTTTCAGCTGTGCCGTCTGTCTCGTTGGTTGTCTTGTGGCCTCCATGCACTGCAGATCTACGCTCCACTGGATGTTCTGCGTGTCCGTTATCCCTCCTGCTGCCTCCTTGTTCTCCAGGTTGTAATTGGCTGTTTTGGGCAACTTCTCCCAGTAGCCGCTCTGTGCCAGGATGCACCAGGACACCCGGCTGTACAGCTCCTCCTCCTCCTTGGCTCTCACCTCTCTCCTTAAGCGGCCCTGCAGAGAGGCGTTAATCATCAGCGTCATCTTGTTGACCCCGTCTTTGAGCCCGCTCACAGTGAAGCTGTCCTGACCGGTGGGGTCCTTCTGCACGTACAGACCCTCAGCTTCCACCAGCTGCTTCAGGTCGATCATATCGTCCTGGGTGAGGCCTGCCAGCTCCTCTTTCTTGAAGGTTTTAGTGGAGCACTGAGCCTGATACAGCTCCTTCAGCTTCGTCATGGCATCGTCAACATGTTTTCTGGAGAGGCCCTGGAAGAGAAAGGCAGACTGCTGGCTTGTAGAGGTGGTTTGGAGGATGTTTAGGTCTGCACCCACGGACGACTGTTGTTGTTGTAGTTGTTGATCAGGAGGCAACTGAGGTAGTGGCCCTGTAAGAGAGGTTGAACAATAACAATCAGTGACAATTTTGAGGAATTCTGATGAAAAGAGATAGCTTTTAACCCCAACAAGAAAGGTTTTATTGGAAGTTTTTTTCTTAAAATGCTGTTAATCCTAGAAGGAAACTGTAAAAACTGGAATTTGAACTTTCTGACAGTCCCTGAATGGATCATAGGTTCAAAAATTTCCATTAGAAAAAATACCCAAAACAAAGCTTAAAACCATGATATTACTGTGAAAATCTCTTTATTCTATGTCTCATTTAAAATGTCACCAAAAATAAGCAGTTAATAACTAGATCCTGTTAAAAACATAAAATTCTGCTCCTCAGAGACTCTGTGAAGACATGATTGATTCTGCTGAGACGAACTGTCACGTGACAAATATTCACTGAAAATCTGTTTACACAGAGTTGAGAGGAGAGGACAGGAGAGGCTCTAAGTAGAGGTTAGTAAATGCACATAGTTCAATCAATGTGTCATATCTTTGTTAGTCTGCACAAAAGACATTTTTGAGGTGTTCCCACTTCTAGCAGTGATTGGGCTGATTCCATAGAGCTGCAGGATTTATACATTGTAGTGAAATACAAGGTCACAGTGAGATTTTTGGGGTTTGTAAATCACCTTTGTTGACAAAAGCAGTGGAGAACATTTGCATTGCTTCCTTATTGAAGGCCAAGAAGACGTTGATCGTAAACAGGACGAGGCGGATGTCCGTGAGATGGTGAAGAGGATCCAACGACGTGGCAGCCTTGACCCCTCTAAGGATGGCACCTGCGACAACACCAGGGTCCAGCCCACCAACCCCTGCAAAAACAGTTTGGATATTTACTGGCAGATTCAAAGGCTTTTTAAAAATAAATTGACAAATCTAACGAAATACTCACCAGCACAGAGGGCAGGAATGGCGACAGACTTAAAATGATACACTTCACAGTATTTAATGATGCAACACACCAGGTTTTCAACCAGGACTGGATCCTTTTCCCCACAGACATGAAAAATTGATTTGCAGGGGAACAATCCAGGCTGGGACACATACACGTCTCCTTTGTGTATTCTTGCTGCAGACAACACAACAACAGAACAAATGCTTTACAGAACAGAAGCTTTAAGTGTGTGTGCACTTGAAAATATAACCCCAATTCCAAAGAAGTTAAATAAAAACAGAATGCAATCATTTGCAAATCTCATAACCCCATATTTTATTCCCAATCGATCATAAACATGATATCAGATGTGGATATCTCAAAAAAGTTGGAATGGGCAACAAAAGGCTGGAAAATTAATTTGCACAAATCAAAAACAACTGGAGGAGCATTTTGCAACTATTTAGGGTAATTGGTAATTGATTGGTGAGATTGGCAAATCATTGCATTCTGCTTTTATTTACATTTACCACAGCGTCCCAACTTTTTTGGCATTGGGGTTTTATCTCCTTGATCTGCCTTTCTCACCTGTTCTCAGTTCTTCCTTCACTTCTGGTCCAGCTACAGTTAAGATGTCCTTGCACACGCCATCTATGGAATAAAGATTATGGTCATGAGTTCATCAGTTCTTATCATTTTTCTTTTCAAAACAGGGCAAAACAACACATCAGGTATAATATTTACTGGTATTTTTACCCCCTCTGTTTGTCTGGACTGCTACTAGTTATAATAGTAACACATTAAGCAGGTATAAGGTTTAATTTGTAAACAATCTTAGTTTAACATGATAGCAAACTAACATCCACTAATTAGCACTAAAAGTCAGGCTGAGGCTTGTGTTAAGTATGGATGGAAATCCCCTTAATTTCCACAGAAACATTTCAGACCGTCTTTGGAAAGTTTTATTTTGTACAGTCTTACTATGTCATAATTATGTAATTTGTATATTAGTGACGATTAATACTCATACATGGTGCTTTGTGGTGTTTATTCATTGTTGTGTTTTTGCTTGTATTTTGTCATAATGTTCACATTTCAGTGCAAATTCATTGTATTTCTGCCTCATTGTGAAAAAGTAGGATCACTACAATATTAAGAAAGTTTACTGTGTTATACAACAGATCGAAGTAATACCGTATCGTTGGGTTTCCGGTTGTTCCCACTCATGTTGGTAATGTCATTGGTTGGCTCAAGGAAGCATATTATAATTAAGATAAATATATATATATATTTTTAATAAAATCACTTTTCAGCCAAATGTTTGTTATTGAAAACTAATCAGATTAATTAATGTAAAAATGTAATAGTGCTAGCAATTTCCATAAAATAAATAAATAAATAATTTTTAAAAATCGACCCCCGTTAACCCCGTCATCTGATTGGCTGTTGGAAGCTCGCGAGTCAGAGAGAGACGTTCTGTTCTAGGGAAGTTAGGATCGGTTGGATTAGCTAACAGTTAGCTTAACTATGATTAGCTAATGGTTTATTTGTTAAAAAAAGATTTCTACGCGGCACCGTTTGTTAACGACTTTTGTGTCGCTTAACCGAGTTTAGTTGGAAGCTGAAAGTGATGCAGAACAGTGTAGCATCATGTTTCTGAATGACGATAATCTGTCCGCCGAACGTTATCTGGAGAAGCGCCGCCATATTGGAGGAAAGCAAACGTCTTCAGGGGCCTCTTTCGGATTTCTTCAACTGTTGAACGGATGTTTTCGTGCTTATTGTTGGATTAAAGACACGCCTGAGAGGAGAACCGGCTACCCGGCTCTGCCAGCATGAAAACTAACGTGAATGAGCCATAGGAATGAGCTGGACATCGAGGCTGCCATTGACCGTTTTCCCTCTGCGACTGGTGAGTTCATATTTATTTAAACTGACGGTCAACGGTCAGTTTGGGACAGTTAGCTTAACGCACTGTCATTGACAGTGTGTGTGTGTCTGCCCATGTACTTTATGTTTTCTATTTACTGTTGGTAATGTTAACTAAGTACATGTATTCAAGTCTGTGCTTTATTTGAGTGTTTTCCTTTTCAAGCAACTTTATACTTCTACTCCATTCCCACTTTATGAATAAGGTGACTGACAGCTTTAGTTACCATTAACTCAGTTTTTCATACCCTCATGACCAGTGGTGGATTCTTACATTTACTCAAGTGCTTTATATTGTCAGGTCAGGCCAAGATTTAACATGGAAAAACGTGCTACATTTAAAATGATTATGCATTTTTATCAAAGAAGCCACTTAACATTATATATAGTAGTTAAAATAAGCCCTACCTTGACAACATTAAAATGCTTTTTACATAAATGCATCAAATACAATATATCTTAACAATCTGGGTGGGTCCATTCTGCATAACTTTTCCTTTTAATACTTTAACTACATTTTTATTCAGATACTTTTTACTTCTACTTAAGTAATGTCTTGAAGGTACTTTTACTTCTACTGGAGTGATTCCGTATTTTGGTTTTAGTGCTTTTATTACAGTAAGGGAATGAATTCTTACTCAACCACTGCTTATGACCCAACTTCGGTGATCTGGACTAGAATTTTCAGATAAACTGGAGGATTAGGTATTCATTGCTACTTTTAAAAACTATATTGTCATTAGGCTGATAAAAAGACTATTTTTCTCATAATTTTTTTGTACTATTTCTTCAACAGAATTAGTATTTTTACTCTATGTATGTATGTTGTATTGTCTTCTATAATGCATTTGAAATGTTTTTGCGTGGCTTTTGACTTTATAAAAACTGAACGTATTAAGTATTTAACTTTTTTATCATAATTTAGGATTTTAGGAAATCCTCAGCTTTCACTCACCGTTCTCGAAATTAACGAAGTCAGTCGTATTCACCACTGCGTCAGTCGTCTCATTTGTAATGTCACCAAACACCAGCTGTAGTTTAACCCCGCCTCCCACTGTCATTGTGATGTCATCAAGGTCACTGGTGAGGGACCTGAAGATTGCTAAGAGAAGGAGCACCACAACATGTTTCAAAGTTGTCTGATATTTAATACGATAGCTGAAAATAACAGTGGAAAAGGGGATTATGAATAATGTTAGAAAATATTTTAGTGTCTGTGCAGTGTACCTTCGTCTCCCTGGCTCATAATTAGGCTGAGGTGCCTGTGGACATCATGGTAACACTGGGAATAAAAACACCTGCATTAAACACTTAAATCCTGCCTGCAACAATCAAACAAACAAGTTATGGTTCAAGTGTTGACAGTCACCTCCTCAGAGTCAGGATATCCTGGTTTAATGACGATATGGATGCTGGAGAGAGACCCTGAGGATGCCTGTAATCCAAACTGGCGAATGCTCTCAGTCAGCACTTGTATAGCATCTCCAGGCAGGTATTTTAAAAGAATGCCTGGCCCGATAACTGGAAAGGCCACAGAGGACAAGCCTTGCTGTACACAAAGGTCCAAACAGCTCTTCAGCCCTTTACCAAGCGCCTGTAAAACAAAAATCAAACATTTCCGTATTATTTTCTAAGGTTAGTCCATTCAGCATTGCTTTCTTAATAAGTAAGCGTACTGATTTAAGAAAGGTTTGACTGAAATTGTTGGAAACAAATGCTGTCGAGGAGAAAGTCAGAATTCAGCCATATAGAACAACCACTTTTGCCTTTTTAGATTAGATCAAACAACATGTTGTATAAACTACAAATTCTCAGAGACTGGGTTGGGAACCAAACGAGGCCTGTCTTATTTGGGTTGCCAAATAAATCAGCAGAATTTCTTCAACAGTGTAGTACAAAAGAAACAAAGTGGGTCCCAAGGAAAGTTTGGGAATCACTGATTTTTTTTTATTTCGAGCATTCCTCCTCCTTAAGATCACATATTTCATAGCCACTCTGTTTTAATCCAACCACTGAGTTTTTTTCAGTCTGCCAATAGCATTTTCTGTGTTAAGTGTCTGCTGGAAGAAACCATGTAATATTTTAATCCTCAATTGCTACCATCAATATTTCTACCATTTTTAAATGCAATATTTCAGTCCACTACATTGGATTGATGTCGGCAAGTGGTCCTTGGACTTGATCTTAACTTTTACAGTGACTTACTTTACCTGCACACTCAGCCCTCTGGCTCCATCCCATGGCAAGCACTCAATGAAAAAGAGCTTAGAACATCCCAGAGAAGGAGGCGCATCAACCTGCAGGACATCACCAGGGGCAACGGTGGAATTTGCTGCCATCGAGTCAAACTCTGTCTTGATTGAATTTCCGGCTTTTTTTAACAGGCATTTACCGATATTTGTAGAACATAGCTGCCTGTTGAGCAAGGGGACCACCAACACATTCACCTGTGGAAATAATGTTGAATGGTATCAGTGTGAGCGGTTGAACTGCTGCTGTTTTATACATCATGTGATGAAAAACAGAAATTGTCAAACCTGCTCATCTTCCAAACTGCCCAGCCGGATGTCCAACCTTGTCTTGTTGCTCAAAGTAGATTTCCTGCGCAATCTGGGGACGGGTCGGGGTGCCGAGCTGCTTTGTGGTGAAGGTTTCCCACCTTTTTTATCACTGATAATAACCTGGCAGGAGTTTTCTACCAGGTCCTTGCTCACTTTCCCCTCTGCTTGGAAGTATCGCTGAGCCCCTGGTCCATCTAGGACTAAAGTGTCTGAGGTCAGACTGGCCAGAACTGAGTTCAGGGCCTGCTGGGCTTCCTGGACCTTGCAACGGGGACCAGACACAAGGACACAAGGGTATGGGAAATATGAGAGTTCTAAGTCCACGGTGTTCTTCTTAATGCCAGACCAGTCTATGATTTTATCAAAACAGTTCAGCAGCTCAGGACGTGGCAGCTTTATCACTTCCTGTGTTTCGACTTGGTTTATCTGGTAGTCGTGCAGAACCTCTTTGAGCTTGTTCACAGTGTCACTGTAGCCCACCAGTCGGACTTTGGTGGTTCCACTGGCTCCTGGGATGTAGCTGATGTCCACTCTGAACTCGTCACTGTTTGCCTCGTTCTTGGCTTTGGCAAGGGCTTCTTTCACTCTGTCTAGATCTGGAGGTACAGCTGCAGCTCCCTCCAGCGGCACATTGGCCAGAGTCAGGTCTCTCGTCAGCACCGCTTCAGCCTCATCCAGGGCATCAGAGGAGAAACTGGACAGGACCAGATCTGACCCCACCTCGAGGGAAACAGGATGTCTGAAGCTCTGCTGGAAGCGAGCCTTGTGCTTGGAGATGAAACCACTGGACTTTATAAAATGAGTAAAAGCTGTGCTGAGCTTGACCGTCTTTACCGTTATCTTTTTCACAAGTTCATCAAGTTTCGTTGCTCCTGACTGCACCTTGTTGTCAGGGCCCTCTAAGATGATCATGTCGCTGCCTATGAGGAGATTAATTTCTGGATACTGTTCACGCATTTCTTGACAAAACACTTCCTCTACTAGTTTGAACTGCTTCTCCACAATTAGTAATTCCCTCCGGATTGGCAGGCTCCTCTCCAGGAATGTCTGAAGAAGGGAAAAAAACAAAAAAATATACGTATTTCATTTTTATTAAAACACAGAAGCCCGTAGCCTTGCTCTTCTGTGATTGGAGAATTAGAGGTGTCTTGGTGGAGGTCTGTGCTCTCAGAGTGCTTTTCTTGTTTACTTTTGTCCACCGTGCTTCTGTGTAATATGTGATACTCTTGGCAACTCCTGTACAAAGTTTTTCCCACTCGGGTACTCATTTACCTGATTATTCTGACACCACATAAATGCAACATAAATTCCATAATTTTTGTTAATCTGTGAAACAGCTGGGGAAAAGTTATGGAAGGTGATTTATTGTCCTGACATCAGGATCCACTTTCCCTCTACTTTCATGTTCTTAATAGGACAAAAAGCATTCATGTTTCTTTTAGGTCATTTTAATTTCACCATACATTCTAAACACAAGATACATATACTGTGTGTTAACAAATTATGTAATATTAGAGAAAATGGAGGAGAGAAAATTGGATCACTTTTTTTCCTTACTTGCCTCTCGGGACTTCCATACGAATATGAACAAGGAAAACATTTTAAAACAAAGTTGCACCTTTTGTTTTATGACACCAGGCAGCACAACAACATTTTTTTTACTAGGTGTTGACTCTCAGAAATCCCGTCAAACTGGTCTTGCCAGATCATTTGGCTCTGACATTCATACTTACTGTAATCATGAAAGCGTCAGTGTTTCTCGAACATGTTTTCTCACCTGTGATTGAATGGTGGACGGCTGATCGGGGGTTTGTGGAGAACTGGTATGGCTCACTGTCAGACGTAGTTCTCCACTGGGAAGGGAGATAGTGTGAAACTTCCTCTGTAAAACTCTTTCCCGGGCTGTAAAAAACACAAATAGGTCTCAATAAATTGTATCTTATCTTTCATGTGAACTGGAACTGAGAAGTCTATCATACCTGAAACTCATTTCAGCCAAATGGGATTCCTTACCTTCCTCATCCTTGAAACAGATCCTGTAGGTGTTTCCTCCGATGTTTTCAAACCCTCCACACTCTCCTCCCCCGGACTGTTGTCTGTTCAGAAAATGCCTCCTGATTTCCTCCTTATGTCTGTCTGTCACATCTCTCACCTCAAAGAATAATGGATGCTGGTATTCAGACATTTTGCCTTCAATTCTGAACCTAAACAACGGAAAAATGTAACGCACTTCTTAGAAAGCCACCATGCCTCTTGACTTACATGGGTGATCTGAAGTGTTTTCATTTAGTTTCACTTTCATATCTGTTCATTTCCTTGTGAGTACTCATTTGCATATGGACACACAGTTACATAAATAGTTATTATTATTATTGAGTGGCATTCCCCTGGTTTACCTCGTGCTGGCTATGGACTGGAGAGAGTTCTTGTCCGTGTCCGGTGTGATGCCGCTTCATGTCCACAACAACCACTGTAGCCTCATTTAGCCACTTCTTAGCAACTGTGTTAAAAGGAAGTGTGGGTATTAACCAACATATTTTGTGTTGTACAAAACACAAACATCTCTCAAGCTTCTGTTAACCACAGACCTTATTTCAGATCCTTCACTTCAACATTAAATAAGCTGACCAACACAAAATCTTTACCTCTGATGTATCTTCTTGTGAAATTATGAGCAACGTATTGATTAGTGCAGCTTTAGATTGACTTTCTATGCAACAGCAACTTTCCACCACTTTTTCATACTCTGGAAAATAAATTTCTGCCCCTTTGCCCACATGCACAGAATGTAAATGTCAACCAAATCAAAGATTAACAACTGCAACACTTTGAGTCAATGTGTGATGATTAGTTGTCTTTATGTTTCCTTTATTCATGAGCAGCAAAGTTGGACAACATAGAGATGCCATCAATGACTCTGAATTGTATGAGATCTTACATTGGCAGTTAATTTACGATTGTACAAAAAAAAATTCCAAACCACCAAAAACAATATATTTCATTATCTAAAAATCCAAAGTGCAATAGTAAAACGTACATATTCCCGGAGAAATGACCCTGCAGAGACCTGTGCAGATGTAAACTGGAGAATAATCCTTTACTTCAACATTGAATAATAAATAGTTACATATATATTTATGTTTAAATAAAAGCTAGTTCAGACAAAACCAATAATTTTGTCATTTTAGTTAAATCTTTATGACAATATTTGAGATTATCTGATGAAAAACAGGTTTAATGATAAGGATGCATTTTTGCATCTGTTTTGAATGGTCTGATAGTACAAATACATCAAGTTATGCTGAAATCCACTGTAAACTTAATCAGCCATAATCCCATTGTACTATAAACTCTGATACGTTAAAGTGCAATGAAGTGCTCATTCAAGTCAGAATTCCAGGTCAGAAACATAAAGAAACCTGACAGTACAGCGACGTTTTCATCAATTTCCATGTGTGTTTTGTGTTCAGGTTGTGAGTTCCTGCAATGTTTAACATGTCTTAAATGTACGCATATTCAGAAGTTACTGTCATACACTTTGTAAAAATTTTGAGGGGATGATAGTTTTCAGCTATTAACCACCACCATTAATCAGTTTTAGGAATTCTTTTGAGGAAAAAGTCAACCATTTATCAGTCCAACTTCTTTGATTATCATTATAACTCTGAGTTGTGGATGAAACAAGTCATCTCTAAGCCTGAACATGTGGACCACTGAAGGTCGGTCCTTCGATCCTTAACTATGGCAGTCTACATGACTTGTTATGACTACTTGAATTTGATGAGGTAGTCGGGGTACGCCTGGCTGTCATGAAACACTACGAACATGTTGGGTCTGTCCATTCTGTCCACCAAACTGTCGTAGCGGTCATGGGGCTGCAGCGGGCTGCGGGCAGGCGGGACCTTCATGTCGCTTTGGCCCTGAGTGTAGAAGCCGGTCAGGACTCGAGACACGAACATTAACTGGGAACCATCAGCAGCTGGTCTGGAGTAGGTGGAGCTCGCTGAGTAGCTGGCGTTTACGGCAAAGTAGGTGCCCTGACCGTATGAAGTTGCTAAAGAGGAAAAATACATTTAAGTGAAAGTACATATCCAACAATATGATCCAAATGATTGCGTGTTCTCTCACTTGCTACTTCTTGTTAAATACTTGGTTAGGTTTACTAAACTTAAACTCCTCAGTTAGTGAAATATTTTCAAAATTTAACCCTCTGAACCCAAAGCTGTATGTATTTTTGGTCTCTCTCACATTTTTCTAAAAGATTCTGTCGCAGCATCAGAGGTTTTCTAAAACAGAGCCAGCGAATAGTTCTGAATGAAAAAAAATTACACTTGTTACACTTGAAACTTTGCTTACCGTTCTGTCCACAGAAGCTCCTGTTGAAGCCGGTTTTCATGATGGAGTCACAGTTCTCCTGGGTCGTCCCGTGGTACAGCAGCTTCTCCTCTGCTCCGCCCCGCTGCTTGTTCTTATCAGAGATCTGCTTCTTCTGAGCTTCGTAGGCACGACGCAGGTTAACATTCTGCACGCGCTTGATCTATCGAACAAAACAACATCAAGGAAAGGAAAATTATCTTCACATGCTGCAAAAATAGGTTGCAGTTTTACGATAAAGATATTAATTAATAATTTTTCCAAACTGTAATCTCCATGTCTGGAGACAGAGACATGTACCCACTCTCAAAACAGTCCTTTGGACAGTCAGTTTGAAGCCTTCCTTCACTGTCCTGAACTCTGCAGAGGACGGCTGCAGTCTAACCACCTTCATAGTTTCACCTTCAGCCATGTTGTCCCAGTACAGAGGCAGAGTGAAGTCTGAGGACAAAAAGGAAAGAAAAAAACTCCTTACTAGACCCCATAAATACATCTGTATATGTTGATGTCCGGTTTTCACACGTCAGTATCAATTTCTATGTAAAAAAAATAAGAAGAAAAATTGTATTTGTAGTCACAGATGATATGTTAGAGGACTATGATGATTTTATTTTGGGGGTTCAGAGGCTAAACTCTTACTATCATCTTTGATAACTGTGCTTATGATGATTATTTGATTGATATTATTGTTGCTTTTGGTCCTAAACTCCAGTATCAGTCACTTCTGATCTTAAAACCGTGTCCTGACCTGGGAGATGCTGCAGTCGTTTCAGCTGTGCCGTCTGTC
>CAFUXE010000183.1:39265-51242 GCA_903364295.1 Serranus cabrilla | reverse complement strand
CTGCGTGTCCGTTATCCCTCCTGCTGCCTCCTTGTTCTCCAGGTTGTAATTGGCTGTTTTGGGCAGCCTCTCCCAGTAGCCGCTCTGTGCCAGGATGCACCAGGACACCCGGCTGTACAGCTCCTCCTCCTCCTTGGCTTTCACCTCTCTTCTTAAGCTGCTCTGCAGAGAGGCGTTAATCATCAGCGTCATCTTGTTGACCCCGTCTTTGAGCCCGCTCACGGTGAAGCTGTCCTGACCGGTGGGGTCCTTCTGCACGTACAGACCCTCAGCTTCCACCAGCTGCTTCAGATCGATCATGTCGTCCTGGGTGAGGCCTGCCAGCTCCTCTTTCTTGAAGGTTTTAGTGGAGCACTGAGCCTGATACAGCTCCTTCAACTTCGTCATGGCATTGTCAACATTTAGTCTGGAGACACCCAGGAAGATGAAGATGGACTGCTGGTTCGTGGAGGTGGTTTGGAGGATGTTTAGGTCTCCACTGATGGACGACAGGGGCTGTTGTTGTTGTTGTACAGGAGGAAACTGAGGTATTGGCCCTGTAAGAAAGGTTAAACAGTAACATGACGCAGCTTTTAACCGTCTCTGGATAAAATATTTTTTTAGAGATACAAAATATATACTATTTATCGCTAAGACGGTTACTTGACAAATATTTACTGAAAATCTGTTTACACAGAGCAGAGAGGAGTGGACAGGACAGGAGAGGTTCTAAGTAGAGGTTGCACAAAGACATTTTTGAGTTGTTTTCACTTCTAGCTATGATTGTGCTGATTCCATAGAGCTGCAGGAGTTTTATATTGTAGTGAAATACAAGGTCACAGTGAGATTTGTGCGGTTTGAGAATCACCTTTGTTGACAACAGCAGTGGAGAACATTTGCATTGCTTCCTGTTTAAAAGCCAAGAAGACGTTGATGTTAATCAGGACGAGGCGGATGTCAGTGAGACAGTGAAGAGGTCTGGATGATGTGGCAGCCTTGACTCCTCGGAGGATGGCGCCTGCCACTACACCAGGGTCCAACCTGCTTGATCCTGCAAACAGAATTTAATTATTTAAACTGACAAAATTCCAATTTTACGTATGCTTTTTAAATAAAAAAATCTAGAAAGTCATATAAAATACTCACCAGCACATAAAGCAGGAATGGCAACAGATTTGTACCCAAATGATTCACAATATTCAACAACACGACCCACCAGGCGTTGTATATGGACTGCATCCTTTTTTCCATTCACATGGAAAATGGATTTACAGGGGAAAAATCCTGCTCCGGATACAACAATGTCTCCATGGCTAGCATTTGCTACACACAACACAGAAGAAATGAGTAAATAAGCTATTAATGCCTGTTTGCTTAACAATTTCCAGCTGTTCCTCTTTCCTCACCTGTTATCAGTTCATACTCCACGTCTGGTCCAGCTACAGTTAAGATGTCTTTGCACACGCCTGCAAAATACAGAATAAATTTATAATCACACAAAATTAAAAGCATGCAGTTGGATCAGGTGGGCAGGGGAGGCTGCTGGACAGACCTGGAAAACCCAAAATTGCTTAAACTTTGAGATATTGTAAAGAATCTTTTAATATTCACCTGCTGTTAACACCAGATAAAAAGTCACCAAAGTAATAAGGATTCTGCCTCTTTGAGGAATCCTCAGCCGTCACTCACCTTTACCGAAATCAACAAAGTTAGTCGAGTTTACTACAGCGTCAGTCGTCTCATTTGTGATGTCACCAAACACCAGCTGTAGTTTAACCCCGCCTCCCACTGTCATTGTGATGTCATCAAGGTCACTGGTGAGGGACCCAAAGGTTGCTAAGAGAAAGAGCACCACAACATGTTTCAAAGTTGTCTAATATTTAATATGAAAACTGGAAATGACAATGGAAATGGGTGAATATTCAAATGATAATAAAAAACATAATGCTTGAAAGGTTACAAATTTGTTGCTGTATTTGTAACAGTTATACAAAGTATTCTGAGCATTGTACCGTGGTCTCCCTGGTTCATAATTAAGCTGAGGTGCCTGTGGACATCATGGTAGCACTGTAAAAAGAAAAAATGGCCAGTGTTAAACACTTAAATCCTGCCTGCACACATCAAACAAACCAGTTACGATTCAAGTGTTGACAGTCACCTCCTCAGAGTCAGGATATCCTGGTTTAATGACGATGTGGATGCTGGAGAGAGACCCTGAGGATACCTGTAATCCAAATTGGCGAATGCTCTCAGTCAGCACTTTAATAGCTTCTCCCAGTGGGTATTGGAAAACAATTCCTGGCCCAATAACTGGAAAGGCCACAGAGGACAAGCCTTGCTGTATGCAAAGGTCCAAACAGCTTTTCAGCCCTTTACCAAGCGCCTGTAAAAAAAAAAATCAGACATTTCCTTAGTGTTTTCTAAGTTCAGTCCATTCAGCATGGCTTTCTTAAAATGTTTGAAGTAAGCTAACATTGAGCAGAGTGGCATTTGTAAAGCCAAGAGGGAAAAGAAATCTATATTTCTGTTCGAGGAAAACTTTGAGGACAAACTTAAACTTCAGCCATGTGGTCAAACAACATTCTGTATAAACTAGCTTAGTTATTCCCAGAGAATGGGTCAAGAATGAAACATAGGCTGTCGGAGATTTTTTGTACGTTGAATTTTTGCCCTAGTACAATACTTGAAAAGGTAGGCCCTCATATCACAGCAAGGTGTAAATTAAAAATAATCGAATGAGATTTGACATGGAAAAGACCTGATGCGGTTGACAAAACTGATTGCTACATGCTCCAATTGGTCTCATTTATAAAGTATTTAACATATGAATAAAATAAACACTGAATGTTATTGAAAACACATTATGCTTTCAATAAGATTTATCAATCTCAAGCTGATTGGATAACATATTCAAGATAATGTAAAGTCATGCAGAAATGGTGGTGAAAAATGATTTTGATGATTGGAAAAAAAAAAAGATTTTTTGTCTTCTCACAGTTTGTAGGTAAGGTTTGTTTGGAATTGGCGTTTGATGGTCTGTCATTTTTAGTCCAAAGAAACACAAATCTAGATGATTTCAAGTTTATCTCAGCCTTAACATCACAAATGCCAAAGTCACTCTGTTTCCAACTACTGAGGTTTCAGGTCTACCAATTTCAATTTCTGAAGAAATTGTTGTAAATCTAAATCCACAACTGGTTACTAACATCAAAAAGCATAATTTTAACTGTGCTGCTATGAAATCCACTTCATTGGTTTTATGTCAGAATTGGAATGGACTTGATCTTATCTTGCTCTGACTCTTAGTATTTTTCCACACTTTAGAAGTATTTTACTTTACCTGCACACTCAGGCATCTGACTCCATCCCATGGCAAGCACTCAATGAAAAAGAGCTTAGAACATCCCAGAGAAGGAGGCGCATCAACCTGCAGAACATCACCAGGGACAATGGTGGAATTTGCTGCCATCCAGTCAAAATTTGTCTTGATTGAATTTCCAGCTTTCGCCAACAGACATTTACCAATTTTTGTAGAACATAGCTGCCTGTTGAGCATGGGGACCACCAACACATTCACCTGTGGAAATAATGTTGAATGGTATCCGTGTGAGCGATTGAACTGCTGCTGTTTTATACTTCGTATGAAGAAGAACAGAAATTGTCAAACCTGCTCATCTTCCAAACTGCCCAGCTGGATGTCCAACCTTGTCTTGTTGGCCGGCATGCTCAAAGTAGATTTCCTGTGCAATCTGGGGACGGGTCGGGGTGCCGAGCTGCTTTGTGGTGAAGGTTTCCCCACTTTCTTATCACTGATAATAACCTGGCAGGAGTTTTCTACCAGGTGCCTGCCCACTTTCCCCTCTGCTTGGAAGTATCGCTGAGCCCCTGGTCCATCTAGGACTAAAGTGTCTGAGGTCAGACTGGCAAGAACTGAGTTCAGGGCCTGCTGGGCCTGCTGGACCTGGCAACGGGGGCCAGACACAAGGACACAAGGGTATGGCAGATGTGAGAGTTTTAAGTCTACCTTGTTCTTCTGAATCCTAGTCAAGTCTATGATTTTATCAAAACAGTCCAGCAGTTCAGGACGTGGCAGCTTTATCACTTCCTGTGTTTTGACTTGGTTTATCTGGTAGTCTTGCAGAACCTCTTTGAGCTTGTTCACAGTGTCACTGTAGCCTACCAGTTGTACTTGGGTGGTTCCACTGGCTCCGGGGATGTAGCTGATGTCCACTCTGAACTCGTCACTGTTTGCCTCGTTCTTGGCTTTGGCGAGGGTTTCTTTCACTCTGTCTAGATCTGGAGGTACAGCTGCAGCTCCCTCCAGCGGCACATTGGCCAGAGTCAGGTCTCTCATCAGCACCGCTTCAGCCTCATCCACGGCATCAGAGGAGAAACTGGACAGGACCAGATCTGACCCCACCTCGAGGGAAACAGGATGTCTGAAGCTCTGCTGGAAGCGAGCCTTGTGCTTGGAGATGAAACCACTGGACTTTATAAAATGAGTCAAAGCTGTGCTGAGCTTGACCGTCTTTACCTTTATCTTTTTCACAAGTTCATCAAGTTTCGTAGCACCTGACTGCACCTTGTCGTCAGGGCCCTCTAAGATGATCATGCCGCTGCCTCTTAGCAGTTTAACGTCTGGATACCTTTCACGCATTTCTCGACAAAACGCTTCCTCTACTAGTTTGAACTGCTTCTCCACAATCGGGAATTCCTTTCGGATTGGCAGGCTCCTCTCCAGGATTGCGATTCTCTCATTTACAGCTTCAGCTTCCCCCACTATCACAGCGTATCCGTTCGATTTGTACACTTTAATATCATCTGTCATGAAGGAGAGGTCCTGCAGAAGGATTTTGGATTTTTCAAGCTCAACGATGTGATAGCATTTGTAGCTCTCAGTGAGACCAATGAAGACCCTGTCCACCTGTATTTCCCATTTCTCTGCGGCACCAAAAGCTCCTCCAGGCCCCTTCTCAATATCCCCCTTAATCACTGCCTCCTCCTCATCAAAGTTGAACTCCACCACACAGCCGATAGAAGAGAGATGCTTTTGTAAAACTTTATTGGCTTTAGGGTTTGCTTTCAGGAAGTGCAGGAGGAAGATATCCAGCTTGAAACTCTTCTCCAGGCCTGTCATGTTTGTCTTTGTGTAGGTCTGAAGAAGAAGGGAAAAATCAATCAAATTATTATGAATATATGGATTCCTAACTTGAGGGGCTGTGAAATGTATTTTGCATCACTTCTTTTGTTCTAAAAGCATTCATGTACTCTTTTAAGAAATTTTAATCTCACCATGCATTCTAAACACAATGTACACATGTGTGTATTAGCAAGTTATGTAACATTAGAGAGCATGATGAGATTTAAACATAAATGCTTTAGACCTATGTAGAACATGGGGCATTGGTGCACTTCAGCTTCCTGTGGTCAAATGAGTTATAATACAAGACACTGATCTACCAAAAAGCTTTTATAGAGTAACTTAAAAAAAAATATCCTGGCAAAAAACAACATAAAAATCATGGTAGAAAAAATTGTTTAGATCTTATTTAGCCTTTTTTTTCTTACTTGCCTCTTAGGACTTCCATACAAATATGAAAAACATTTAAAAACTAAGTTACAACTTCTTTTTCATCACAACAGCCAGCACTGCAACCTTTTTGTTAGGTGTTGACTCTCCTTAAGAGATCTCACAAAACTGGTCTTGCCAGATCATTTGGCTCTGACATTTGTGCTTATTGTAATGATGAAAGCGTCAGTCAGTGTTTCTCGAACATTTTTTCTCACCTGTGATTGACTGGTGGACGGCTGATCGGGGGTTTGTGGAGAACTGGTTCGGCTCACTGTCAGACGTAGTTCTCCACTGGGAAGGGAGATAGTGTGAAACTTCCTCTGTAAAACTCTTTCCTGGGCTGTAAAAAAACACAAATAGGTCTCAATAAATTCTATCTTATCTTTCATTTGAACTGGAACTGAAAAGTCTATCATACCTGAAACTAATTTTAGCCAAATGGGATTCCTTACCTTCCTCATCCTTGAAACAGATCCTGTAGGTATTTCCTCCAACATTTTCAATCCCTCCACACTCTCCTCCCCCGGAGTCTCGTCTTTTCAGAAAGTGCTTCCTTATTTTCTCCTTTTCTCTGTCTGTCACATCTCTCACCTCAAAGAATAATGGATGCTGGTATTCAGACATTTTGTCTACAATTCTGAACCTAAACAACTGAAAAATGTAAGCCACCGCGCCTCCTGATTCTGTGTGATCAGAAGTGCTTTCCATAAGTTTCAGTTTCGTTTCAGTTCATTTTCCTGGGAGTGCCTGTTTGCAGTTACATAATCCGGTATGACCTTTGAGTTGTATTTCCCAGGTTTGCCTAGTTGTCAGAGTTGTGGACTGGACTCAAGTTGCAATATTTATAATTTTTAAAAGGTTTATACTTGAGTAAAAACTTAATTCCTACCCGCTTGTATTTCATTTTTGGAAAATCATTTTTTAACTTACTCATTACTTACTTACTTATTGGTGAAAATTCAGGGAAAAGTTCTGGAATTGAATGACTCATAGCTCCTCAATTTCATATGTTGTGATTTCCCGACTAAAGAAAATTAAAACCAAAAGGAACAACACGTTCTAGTGTTAAACTGAAATCCTGCAGCATTAATGCACCAAACCACTAGATGTCCTACTTAGACTAAAAATTAAACTGATGCACTGACAACAATCAAGCAGCAGCTTTCAGCATACCAATAAAATCTTTTCTTACCTTTCAAAAAGTGAATTTAATAGTCCAGAGAAATTGGTACGGAACATAAAAAACACCAGATTTTATCTCCCAGGAAAATTGAGGTTCATGTTTTTTACATTTGTGAGAATTATGTGCTATGCTTTATATGGTTAACCAGTATTTATTGTGTGTACATTTTAGAAGTGTATCTCTTAAATAAACAATTTGGAGCGTATGTGACTAAATAAACTCCACTCAAAGTCCCTTTATCTTTTGACAGATCTTTGAACTGGATCTCACAGTCTTCATCAGTAAATGGAGCCGATGTGAAGGAGGTCGGTCACACCCAACTCCAAAGATCAAGATAGTACTTTGAAAGGGGTTACAGAGATCCAACCTGACCAGACTGAGATGCATTTAAAAGCTTGGAGAAAAGGTAGATCTTTGATCAGAGGAAGTTGTAGCTGACCGAAGATGTCTGTGACCAGATTGTTTGACAAGTAGCAGATTTTAAATATAGCTAATTTACTAAAAAAAACAATATGGTCATCAGATGATAGCCAGTGGGTTCCATAACTTGGCTGCCCAAACTTGAGGAATCAATTAATCCGCTTGTGGAAGATTTCTTCAGTCAGTTTGTCCTTTTTCATTCTGACTTATTTCAGAAATCTTTATGAGCACAATTAAAATGGTGCTTTTGCACAATTCTTTATGGAGAAACCCAGTTATACCGTTCAAGTCTACATTTGGACAAATGTGTTCCACCTCTCTTGGCATGCAAGACTGCTTCTAATACAAAACTCTTGCCCTGATGCCAACAGATACGATGATAATTATTGGTCATGAAGGAGACTGTTCACAAACTGGCATCAACACATTTTGATCAGTATTGCGTATTACCCCCAAGCTGAGCCAAAACAAGCTCGGTCTAGTGCCGCTACAATCACACAGGGATGTCTGTCAGCGATGTAATATACATGTGAGAGCATGAACTAGACAATGCATTGATGTAAAAGTTGTCTGACTGCATGTGAGGTGACTATTTTGGAAAATGTGAGCCAACCAGAGAAACATTTAAGGGCTAATGAAGGCAGCCTTTGTCTACCTCCCCAGGACAGTTTTTCCTTAGAAACTTACAGCATCTTAAATATTGTATTTGCCTTTTCACAGAATGAACCAAACATAGAGCTTCATGTGGTTTAAAATGAATAAGAAACATCCTGAGCTGTCCCAAATAATTAATTAGAATGGAAAAACTGTTGAAAAACCATGAGCTCCCACAATTTTTGTTCACACGGCTCCTGGTGTCTGCACATGGGAAATGTTTATATTGAATCAGTTTTTGTAGTGATAGTATAATCATGATCAGTGTTATATCAGGGTGTGAATTACGTAATATCCACAAGAAAAAGTCTATAAAAGGGATTAGAGTAAACTCTTTAAATAGGACACAAAATAAACAAAAAAGAGCCTTTAAGCCTTTAAAGTCCTTTCCATATCCCACTAAAATGGATTAAAAAAACTCTCTGTCGAGTCTCTATTTCCAGCTAAGTGAAAAGCTGAAAAGTTCCCAAAATAAGCATTTCTCAAGAAAGTGAGACAGCCCAAGGTCTTTTTTAATCACAGCAGTGGTGGAAGAGAGATCCATTACTTGAGTAAAAGTCTAATACAACACTGTGAAACTACTCCACTATAAATAAAAGTACTGCATTCAAAACTTACTGAAGTCAAAGTGAAGTATCAACATTAAAATGTACTTAAAGTATCAGAAGTTAAAGTACTCGTTGTGCAGATTGGACCCACTCAGAGCGTGATTTATATATTCCAAATATATTACTGGAGAGCTTTTAGCTAAATGTAGTGGAGAAAAAAAAGTACTCAAATACTCAAGTAAAGTAAAAGTACCTCCAAATTACACTAGTAGAGTACTTGCCTCGGGGATAGATATTATTTTGGATGACGTGCTCGAATGTGCGTTACCATTTTTGGATGATTGATGATTTTCCGTTCACATAACGTTACCCTGCAGCTGTAAAGCAGAATAATAACTGACACATGTGCTGATCTGCTTGTCAACAGCTAAACTGAAAATCAGACAGAACTGCAGGCTGTTTACACAGAGCAGAGGGGAGAGGACAGGACAGAACAGGTTGTAAAAATGCTAATAGTGCAATATGTAGAGCATGTGGACTCTCAGTTTCATGTTTTTTGACACTTTTATTCCAATTTAAAAAGAAATGTATCTTGTGTAACACAAGTTGTGTTTATTTATTTAGTTTTGTTGATGTCATTATAACTGTGTTATTCTGGACAACAGGCATTTTTGAGTTGTTCCCACTTCTAGCCGTCATTGTGCTGATTCCACAGAGCTGCAGGACTATATATATATATATATATATATTTTATATATTGCAGTGAAATACAGCTTGGGGTTTAGAGGATTATGGGTACTGTTACTGATACTGGTATGATATTTTATTCACCAATTACCTTTGTGTAACTAACTGCATAGGAATCCTCTGGGAGATAATCATATATTACTGCTGTTTAAGAAAACTGTGTATATTTGCCAAACAACTACCTGAATAGGTATCCATTATTTGTTTATTATTTCTTCTATGCTTTGAAAAATGAAGTAACTGATATAATTGAAAGGTCGCACATCTGTCCTGAATTGCAACATAAGGACACTCACCTCTGACGTCCTGTGATTGCAGCCACATATTTGGTAACTTTTTCTTTCTTTTTTTTAAAGCTGCAAATCATGTTGCGAAACCGAGGTTGTAAGTGTTCCATCTGGCTGAGATGTTGTGCTTGAGTAAATCACTTTTAAGTGACAGGAATGTCGTGCATGTTTGAGCATTTCAGTTTAAACGAGGTGTGAAGGAGGGCGGCAAATGACACTCTTTGTGACGCAAGTATTGGTCAGGGCCTTACGTCCTTGTGGTTTAAGTGTATGGAGGGTTAGTTTCCCAGGACAAAGGTTCCTCGCTCCTCTGTGAGGTGGAGAAACAACAACCTACAACAGTAGAAACAATTAGTAAATAATCTTCTAAATATGACCTCTTCTGTGTTAGAAAATCCAGCTTCAACAAAATATCTCTTAATAACTTTTCAATGTCATAACATAAATAATTAAACAGTGTCACAAAGAACTGAGTCTATTTTGCAGAAGAACTTTCTTGGACCTGTCTTGACAAATGTCTTGGCAAAAAGAGGATGTTCGTCCACCCTAGTGGTACGGTTAGGGTTAACTTATAACAGTGCAAGGTCTCATGTAGATTTAATCATGTAAAAATTCTTAAAAGTGAAATTTTCGGTTAATAAACAACTGTTTTGGACGTAAGGCGCCGTGCTGACGGGTCCCAGCATCACAGGGTGGGACTTGTTCTGAAATGCAGCGGTATCCATGACTACCCCTCCCAGATGAGTGCGGTCAGTGACCTGCTAATGATTGTCAGTTAACAAAACATTTATCAGGAATGTAAATAGAATTCCTATATGATCACTTTCTGGAACTGTGAATGGTCCTGCATGTCGTTATCATCCAGCTGGCTGAGTGCCAACACAGATACTTTACACCTCCAGTCGGCTGTGTGGGAGCTGGCGCACTAATGTCTGAGGAAACCTGAGAAATCTGACAAATTTACTCGGAAGACAGCTGCAGCAGACAGAAGGAGCATGCGTCTGTGACTCAGGGTTGTGCAGAGTTCAAATCTGTGTCCCTGATAAATGCCACCATGAGGCCAAACATGCCTCAACAGGAGGATCCTATTCACAGGAAGTCTATAAAAGGAAGTGAAACACAAAATCGACACTGGATTCTGTGGAACATTGGATTGATTACAAAAGCTGGAGTGCCAGTAAGCTTTCTGTTTTTTTTAAGCACTTCTCAGGAAAACGTGTAAATCCAGTTGCAAGTGTATATAAAGGAGGTGCAGAAAACATGGGGCCCACAGCCGAGCACCTTCAGAGACGAACACACACAGCGAGGGGAGATCACTGCACGAGCAGCAGGCTTTGCATCATTTTGAGAAACAGGAATTCTGCAGATTTCCACCATTTAAGACGACGAGGATGAATTCTTTTATCCAGTGCATCATTCTTCTGGCCTGCGCTGCCATTTGTACTGCAGCAGACAGTCGTAAGTTGTCATTTATTGGAGATATTAGGTCATTATTACATCATTATAATTGCTATATTTTTGCTGTGTTTTTGCATTTATGTGGCTTTTAATGAGCTAAACTTAAACTGAAAAATCTTTGTTTTGCTGCACCTAAAAAATCTGAAAATGTGACATAAATTGCAGCTGATGTGTAGATTATTTACGCTTGTTTTTCATTTTTACAGCTATTGAGTCGTGCCGATGTGTAAAAACAGTCAGGGGTGTAAAGCTGGCTCTCATCGCTGATGCAGTAATGTATAAAGTTCGTCCGTACTGCAGTAAGGTAGAAGTCATGTAAGTATCTCTGCAGTCATATATACATCGACCATGTGCTAGCTTGTTGATTTTTCAGTGACCGTAAAGTTAAAACTTTTTTTTCTCTTACAGTGTCACTCTGAAAGATAAGACCCAGCGCTGTCTTAACCCCAAAGATAGATTCACCCAAGCTGTCCTGCGGACAATACAAAAGTAAGTGCAAATGTTGTTTTTGTGCACTTTGGTGGACCACACTTTTTAAAATTTTCGTACTTTCTTCAAAAATGCAGATGATATACAGTAAATATCTGTAGTTAAAATTAAATGTACAGAAAAAATTTTAAAATAAAATTTGCATTAAATTTAAAGTTTTACTGTTAAATACTAAACAGAAAGTTGCCTTCATTTTACATCCAGCAATATGATGTGATTTTTTTTTATGAATTATTTTATTTAAAGATGATTAAAAAAAGATACATAGGACTCACTGGGATTTTACACTGTAACTTGAAGACCATTAAGCAATTGAATAAACCTGTAAAATGTTAGCATTTATTTTTGTTTTTATTGTTTTTTATTCCTTATTATTATTATTATTATTATTATTATTGCATTTGTTACATTTTATTCATAACATATTCAAAACATATTTCTACTTTGCAAAGTTATTGGACTTTCCTCTCATTTTTTAGTCCACTATTAGGTGTAATAACTTCTTCGGGACTCTAAAATAAAATAAAAAGCAAAAGATTTGATTGAATTTAATAAGGAGAGGTCTAACGTATAGACATGGCTTCTTTTTGTAAGGGATCAGTTAAAACATAGCAAATACACATAATCTGTAACACATTAT
>CAFUXE010000183.1:18777-29830 GCA_903364295.1 Serranus cabrilla | reverse complement strand
AAAATAAGGAAGTAAAATAATTTAAGTTGCATTAATTAATACCAACATTTATTTTTTAATATTATTTGTGGTACATTAATCTGCATATTTATTCATTTATTAAGTCTTTTATTTATTAATACATTTCTTTATTTTGGCAGCTTCCGTCTTCCATAGAAAAAGAGGTTCACGACATCTTTAATAAAATACAACATAAAACAAAAAAACCCACACATATTTAATTAGAAGTCACCCTGAATCATCTTCAGGGAGTTTTTCTTGTTGCATAATATTTAGTATCAGCCAAATTGTTCATTAGTGAGACGTCAGATAAAAGAAACATTCCTGACTAACTGGTTCAGATAAACAGTGTTGAAGGACGTCCTGCAGAAACACACAACGAAAACAAGAGAAGCAAGTTCCCCCCGTAAACACATAGACGAAAGAAATTTAATGATCTGTAAAAAATATTCCTGAGAAAGTGTTTCAATGTAAACACAGAGAAACGATTGCATTAGTGTGCTTCTCCCCTCCGTTAGTTCACATGAGTGAAAACTAATCCACACCCTGAGTCTGAGCTGGTGTAACAACATAACCCTTCCCCGGGGGGAACCAAGCCTGCAGGGCTTCAGTCCAGCTGCCTGAGCTGCAGAACGTCAGCAAGATGTCAAACACTGCAGACGGACAAAGAGTTTAGAGTTACTTAGTTACAAATGCAGGAGATCCTCAGTTTTATGCAGATTACCGTATTTTTCGGACTATAAGGACTTAAAATCCTTTAATGTTCTCAAAAATCGACAGTGCGCCTTATGTATGAATTCTGCCTTATGGTCTGAAAACTATGGTAAAAGTGAAGCAGTCACCTTGGTTGACGGCGAGGATCTTTGAGTGGAAGTTCTTGGCGTTGTCTTTCTTCACCATGAACTCGTCTATGGGAAGCCTCGCCGTGCGCACGCTCAGCGCTCTGGCCCTGGAGAAGCTCAACTTCTGTTGATGACATACAGAGAGTCCATAAAGTGTTTTTACAACTTAAAAAATAAATATTTTACAAAGGCAACTGATGAGATATGTTAGTCAGATTAGCTGTCTGTACTCAGTGGTTACCGTGTGTATTTCAGGTACCTGTTGATGAAATGAACCCTATAAAAATGTCTACTCATCAAGAGAAGGAACTGTGTGTATCAGGGTGTATATTTGTCTGTTCATTTGCTTTTGTAATACTTTTTTTTCTGCATCCAATCGGTCGTGTTGATCAGCTGTTTTGGTTTCTGATGTGTGAAATCTGTTGTTCAGTTTTTTTAAATGTTTGTTACCTTCTGGATGCTTTCGTCCACGAGGCCTCCGAGGACGTAAACCGTGTCAGCGTCCACCGTCTCCAAAGCTGAGAGAAGAAAAATATTACTAAAGAAAATCACACAGGAAAAGAAACTTAACATTCACAGCATTATGTCGCTTTATTTTCCATCTATATAGATATATATATTTAGCTTTTTTTTTATTAATCTAACTTTATTTTTTAACATTATTTATTAATAGAATTAACAGTAGAAGTGGTAGTGCTCTATGTGTGGTCAGAAAGCGCCCCCTGCTGGACAAAATGTGAATTTCTAACTAAATCTTTTCAAACTCATGTACACAATGTAGAAAATAACAAAAAATAAATAAAAATATATTTATGTAGGGGGCAACTTTTGGCCCAGTGTCTAAAAATATGGGAAATAAAAAGCATATAAATGCATTTATATGTTACAGAAATAAAAATCTGACACATTTAGTGAAAAGAAAATGACTGTATTTAGCATAAACTGGTTATTTCTCAAAGCCTTTTTGCAGCTTGATAACAGTTTTTAGGGTCATTCTGAGATTTCTTTTGCCTTTAATTTCAGTTCATTTCTTCTGTTTAGAGACATTTTTCAAACCTTCTTCGGCGTCTGGTGTGAGGTAGACGATGGTTTCTGGAGGGAAAAGGTCCAGGCAGCTTTCTTCTGTAATGTCCATCTGAAATCAAATTTAAAAAATGAGAAATTTTCTGAGTCTCAAGCTAACAACAACGGGGAAATTTCCCGTGTTAAAGCAGCAAAAGTGTTGAGAGAAGCTTCAATAAAAATAAATAAATAGTAAACAAGCAGCATAAACTAGAAATATAACAAGGTATTAGCAGATAAACAAGTAAAAAAAAACTGTTTTTCAGCACCTGGCAGCAAAGTAATGAGTTCTAATCATCAAAAAAAGTTGATTTAGCAAAATAAAATAATAATCACCATGTAGCCGAGGAAGCCGTCGTTCATGCGCAGACATTCCCTGTACAGGCGTCCGTCCTCCCTCAGCGCCGTCAGCAGCAGGTGGAACGGACGCGGCGCCTTCTTGTTGGAGCCGTACAGACGCCGGAGCTGACCGGCCAGACGGCTGATCTCCTGTTTGAAGCAAAACCAGCTGATCTGTGAGTCTAAACGACATAAATGTATGGAAAATAATATTTAAAATAAATGTAAATATGTTGATATTTATACCTGTTTAATTTCCTCCTCCAAACAAACAGAAAACAACTTCTCACATCTTTAGAGAAATAAATAAATAAAGTAAAAACCGTCTGTTAGTTCACCTTGTCAGACATGCTGTCGGTCATACTGAGGTCCACACACAGTTTACAGCCGCTGCTCTGAGCTTCAGCTAAACGCTCTCTGGTGATCGCCTTCAGGACCCGTTTGGTGAACTGGGGATCCTCTGTTCTGGTGCCTGTAGGAGGAAAACACAGGAAATAAGAGTGGTTTTGGTGTAAAAGCTCCTGAGTGAAATGTAAATGACTTCAGATAAAAGAAAAGAGTTTGATTCTCTGACCTGACTGGAGCTCCCGGTTCATCTTCCTCCTCTGCTTCTCTTCTTTCCTTTTGCTCTTCTTCGCTGCCACCTGCCGCTCCCAGTTTCTCTGCTTCCTCAACACGTTCCTCTGTTCAAATAACACATAAAATACCATTAACGGGGCAGAAGAGAGAAAAGAGTCAAAACTGAAAACTTGCCTTTTAAGATAAGCCCTGTTTCGTAATGTGTTTATTATAAATATTTTTTTATTTTTTATTTTTGCCATATTTGTTTTCATTCTTCTTTCTACTTGTATTTCTATTATTTAACATTGACTGTCTTACCTGGTTCTTAAACTTGAAGGGCACTGATACATCTTGTATTATTATTTTTATTTTTTTATTTTTTTAAAGCAAACTCAAGAGCTTAACTGAGTTTTATCTATTTATTCATTTATTTATTTTGTGTCTTTTAGTCTGGTTTTTGATAGAACTTTATTTACTTGATTATCTGTCAAATTATTTACTGTGTTTGAAGTCTTTAATTAGGTTTTATAACAACAACAACAACAATTGATCATATATTTTTTATCAGTTTATTTAGTCTGTATTTTTTTTGCCTCTGATGTAAATTAATTAGATTTTAGAAAACGTTTCCTCAGTTCTTTCTTGATCTGTTCTTGTTTACTATACACTATATACATAACTATATTGTTTGCTATACACATACAGTCTGAATGACTGATTATGTAATTGACTAAATAAATATTTGATAAAATAACGACTTAAATAAAATGTTTCACAGTATCCTTTATTTAAACTGAAGTAAACAGACTCACTGAGCACGGAGCAGCCTCCCTGCCTGGCCTGTCCTCCACCTCCTCAGCCTCCACGTCTATCTGAAGCAGATCCATTTCCTCTGAGACTCCGTTCAGCTGCAGCTCGCTCACTTCTGAGCCGTTTGCCATTTTCACTTCACCACCTTCAGATGTGTCACCTGAGAAAAGACTTCATTTTCTGCCGCAAATGAATCGTTTTTCTTGTTGTTTGTGGCATTAAACAGCCACAGATGTACATCTGTGTTGCTATCGTAACAACTTACTATTGATCAGAGACATAAATTACACATTAAAGCCACTTAAAAGTGATCTTAGGGTAGAAAGAAAGAGAAAACATGCCGCAGCTGAAAGGTGACGCTTCCATGTGAGCGGCGCATGTGAATGACGTCAGAGTAAACAAAGACAGAGTGGGCGGGGACAAAAATATGAAAAAGAATAATACAAAATAATGACGTTCAGACAGCCAAAAAACAAACAAACACATAGTTGCTATTTTATTTATGTTTGTTTAATGTTTTAAATAATTCCTAAAATATTTTTGTGGTCAGTAGCAGTGAGATTTCCGTAACACGCCAGCAGATGGCAGTGTAACACAGATATAACTCCGAATAATAAGTGGAATAAGTAGATGATCAGGCACCAGATCACAGTTTATAAAACTAATTTAAACAGTTATTAGAGGTTAGAAGTTCGTCAAAGTTTGATGTATACGTGTGAAGTAATTTAGTCCTCCAAAATACGGGATAGTGCATTAAAACACTTTGTATTCTAAGTAATTGCACCAAATAATACCAATAGACAGACGTTTGTCATTTCTACCCATTTAACACTTAATTTATGTTGGATTGATACATTTTTCATTAGTATTACATTCCATACCTGATTTATTCCACTTTCAACTGCATTTTAACTTCTTTTTTGGAGATTACACTATAGAGTTTAACGACAAATATCGAAAATAGCCTTTAACCTAATTAAACTACTAGTAAACTTTTTGACTATATTACGCATGCGCATCGCGGCGCCATCTCCTTTAGTAACACTTAAAAAATGACCTTACAGGTGGTGAGTAAATCCGTCATTTACTGATATTTTGTATGTATTGTTGTAACCATGTAAAAACATATGTAACATGATGAACGTCTACACTTTTCTGCAAAGCTGTGAAGTAGCTAAAACAACAAAATACTGCCCGAAAGGCCAAACGGTTGTTCAGTTAAACGTAGCATTGACATTGGGATTAGTTTAGCATTAGCTTGTTAGCTTAAGTTTTCGCGATCTAACATAGTGTTAAAGTGACGAACCAATACGTTGTCTTATCGAGACATTTCATCTTTGACAATATCTCTTAAACGTGTTGTGACTTAAACGTGTTAGGGGAAGAAGTTTTGTGCTGAGGTTAGTTTCAAATTTCATCGTGGTGAGCTGAAACTGCTAACTAGCTAGCGCTGGAAACGTAGCTAACGTTAAGTAGCGTCAATGGTTAAGTTACATAATATTGTGTAAATAAAAATTCGCCGACTTAACTTTACCCATGGGATGCTTGGTCTTAACACATGAATTAATATTGCATTATTAATATAAATATGTTGAAAGTTAAGCATTAAAAATACTAACGCTGCCTTTACTTTAATCTCACAAAGGCATGCTATAGCGTGTTGACGTTTATAAGACATTTATAATGTATAGCTAATTAATATGTTATTGTTAGTTAGATTGTTTATAACTGACAAAAAACAGGGTTGGGAAGCCTTATAAATATGTTTTAATGACTTCTTAATGTGCTTTTTATAGAACCACCATTATATATTTTTTTCATGGGCCAAATGTATACATAATATAAATAACATTCAGTGAATACGTTTTTCCACAGTGATATAAAGTGAGGATAGATAAGTAGAATAAAGTATGTTAGTTATATTAAGGCATATCTGTTTGACGCTGTAATATTATGAAATAGTGTATTTTGTATTGTTTTATTATAAAGTTTGTCCTCATTGACGGAAGCCAAAAAGTGGTGCACACCTGTACTATCGCTCTCTAGCTCATCTTAACGTTAAAGTTAAGATTTCTCGTCTTATGCTCTGTTGCATTGTTTCTATATTAACTTGATTTACACTGTATGACACCAGCTTATAATGTATTTCCGGTGGTAAATATTTCCATTTTAGTGCGTTTAAAATGTTCATATATCTTACTAATAATTTCATATTCATTTCTTTATGTGGCATTTATTCGGTGTTGTCAACTGCTTGGCTGTTTAGCTGTTAAACTGATAATTTCCTCAGTATAAACTAGATGTCTGTCCTACTGTGCTGGTTGTGAGAACCATGACAGTGAAGGGCGGGTTCGTCATACTAGTAGTAGGGGAAGTGCAGTTGGAGAGTTAAGACTATACTTTCAGGGATCATTTCTATAGTTTCTGACTTGAGAAATGTGTTTCTAAATTGTTTGGTCTCGCTATCCACGATGAAGAGTTTGTGATACTCTTTCCTGAGCGCGAAGCTGGCAGAGAGACTTGATTCAGTTCATATGCTCTCTGCTCTTGATGACCGTTCACTGTCTCCTCGGGGACAATGAGGGAAAGAGTATGATCAGAGTGGTAGTACAATACTGTTAAATGAAAATAAACAAGTGAACTTGCAAAAATAACAGGATTATGTAGCTTATTGAATATATTTTAATGTCTCCGGAGTGTGTCTTTTATATATTTATCCGAAAGTATTACTACGATTAGAATTGTTTTTAAGTTGTTCCGTTTCGTTACTTAATATAGTCGATATGGTCCAAATAATGAGCAGACGCGACAAATATATATAAATTATAACATTAATTGAATCCAAACAATACGTTTTTCCACAGTGATAAAGTGAGGGTAGATAAGTAAATAAAGAATTTTAGGTCGGATAAAGTCTGGGAATTATTATTGTTATTAATCAAGTATATCTCTTTGACTCTGTAAAAAGAAAATAATTAAATTATTTATTTTGGGGGGGTTTTTATGAAAAAGTTTTTCCTCATGCCGCTATATCAGGTCATGCATAGGAACGTTCGTGTGGTCTCGTTTGTAGACGGAAGCCAAAAAGTGGTGCACACCGGTACTGCCGCTCTCCAGCTCCTCTTAACGTTGAATGTAAGTTTTCTCGTCTTATGCTCCGTGGCATTGTTTCCGTATTAACTTGATTTACACTGCGTAACACCAGCTTTCAGTCAACACTCGTGTCTTGGTGATTGTTTAAATCTAGGCTGTAAAAACAGCCGCTATAACCGTGTTGTTGTTAGCATTTGCGGCTAACACGCGGCCATGCAGCGTCGCAGCAGCCAATAACAGGCTCGGGAGGATGAATATGCAACCACGCAGCATTGTGGGTAGTCTAAATACAGCAATTTTATAGATAATTTACAGTATAAAAAGGCTTTTTTTTAAAAAATTGGTTGTCATGGACATTCTGCACTTTGTATTGCCAGTAAAACGGTGTTAAAATGTATTTCCGGTAGTAAATACTGCCATTATATTGCGTTTAAATTGTCATATATCTTACTAGCAATTTCATATTTATTTCTTTATGTGGCATTTATTCGTTGTAGTCAACTGCTTGGCTGTTTAGCTGTTAAGCTGATAATTTCCTCAGTATAAATGTCTGTCCTACTGTGCTGGTTGTAAGTACCATGATACTGTGGGGCGGGTTCGTCATACTAGTAGTAGGGGAAGTGCTGATGGAGAGTTAAGACTATACTTTCAGGGATCATTTCTATAGTTTCTGACTTGAGAAATGTGTTTCTAAATTGTTTGGTCTCGCTATCCACGATGAAGAGTTTGTGATACTCTTTCCTGAGCGCGAAGCTGGCAGAGAGACTTGATTCAGTTCATATGCTCTCTGCTCTTGATGACCGTTCACTGTCTCCTCGGGGACAATGAGGGAGAGAGTATGATCAGAGTGGTAGTGCAATGCTGTGAAAAGAAATTATAATAATTCTGATAGCCTGTTATTTAAATAGTAGTAAACATAATATGCATGTGTCAATTTGTAGTATTGAAATACTCTATATTTGGCATATTTGTAGAAAATATGTTGTGTTTGAAATTCATGTTGCTTTAGCTTTTGCTCCCCTGCCATCAGGGGGGTATATAGTGCATTTTACCCCACTCCTTTTATTTCTGAATGTATTATTTACTTTAGTTACTTTGCATATAATTTACCTACAATTTGATCAAATAATATCAAAATACATGTTATTACTTTTGATTGAACAAACCACTGAAAGTAACCAAAATAAACTGCTAAATTAAAGAAAATAAAGATTTCCAAAAATCACAGATAATAGCGTTGAGTGTATTTGTTGATAGTATGGACGTTCACACAAAAATGTGAAGTTATTTGCTCATAATCTAATACGTTTATTACGTATTAGAAAAATTAGGAAAACATCCGCTGGCACTGTATGTTGAGTATTATAAATCTGATCTCTTATCACAGTATTTAAAAGAGTATAACACACCGCTTATACCCTTTAAAACTGATTTTTTGCTAGTTTTTATACTTTTTGAGCGATTTAATACTTTTACTAAACTATTTTTAAACTGCCTTACGTAATAACTTTTAAGATGCTTGGACATTCTTTCCAGGATATTGTATTTAAAACCGATGGAAATTACATTGTTGCAGCAGGCTGGCATGAAAACAACCCGCAATATGAATCAAAGTTTATTGCGGTGTTTACAAAAGTAAATGTCAAGAATGTTTCTTCTATAAATGCTTGAGTGTGATTTGTTGCTGGGATTATTGTCACGTGGTGAAGTAACGTTATTTCCCCCAGCTTTGAATACTACGATTTAAAAAGAGAGAGAGTGGAAAAAAAAGAAAATACAAGTGTGGGCTTGTCCGCTGAGGGTTTTGTTGGTAGCCCAAAGAAGGCGGGTTTTTACTCCACCTGCCAAGAAGACCGCTGGGACAAATTCCGCTCTGCTGGCCTGGAGAAACACTCAAGACTTCTTCTTTTTTGGTTTTTAAAGAAAGGCGCAACAGAGGGTTTCCTCTCCGTGTGAATAGCTTGGTTGGTGTTGAAGCGTCTGTGTCAGTGATTGACGTGAGAAACTGGAGGAGGTCTCGTCCCTCGGTCAGCATGGTGGCGTTCATGCGGTCAGAAACTTCGTACGGAGCAGAGGAAAGGGATTAGTTCAGATCTTGTTTGTGGCTGAGGGAAAACTTTTCTGTTTGGGCCCTACTTGCATCTTCTTAACCTGGATTATTAACGTAAACGCAGCGTTGTTTTACCCGACGACAACATGACACACAAATGATGTTTAACATTTCTATAGATGGAGGTTCATTCTCTAAAAACTTGGAGGATTTTGACTCTATTCGCAGCGTTCTCCTTTACAGGTCAGTAACGGAAAAATATTTATTATTTTCTGCCTTTTACAAGTGCTTTTGTTTGGTCTTTTGCTGAATACCAAAGGGGATTTAACCACCTCGTGAAAGTCTGCAGGGAGGTGGAGATTGGGGGGCAACAAAATAAAAGCCCAAATTTGCATTTGATTTATAATTCAGTAGACGCTGATAATTAATATTGCACATTGTTCTGGGGTCCTTTTGTTGCTGTGGCAGTCAGAAGTCAGCTCATGTTATAATAATCTTATTTTTTATGTATTTTGCACCATTCTTGCAGCCTGATATACTATTAAATGTCGCATATCACCCTCAGTGTTTATTTCTAAAAGGTTAAATATAATCAGATATTCCGGTAAATATAATATGAGCAGGTTTGTGGTTTTGTCTGTGTAGTTACTGCATTATTTAACGGGATGAGACCAGATAAACTGGCACACGGTCGCCCATGCCAGACAGCTAAAAAAAATACTCAGAAAGCTTCTGTGTTGCCAGGAGCAACTGCGCGTCCACCAATCAGATTTGGCGCATGCCCGTCACGTGATAACACCCGCCAGCTCGTCAGCGCTTCCAACATGGCGAGGGAACATCACCGTTTGTTTGACTAAGAAAAAAGTTTGGCTTTTAAAGACGCGTTTATCGGCTGCGCGAGGAATAAAAACGTCACGTGAGAAGAAAATGGCGAGCGTTAACGCCCGCAAGTGTAGTGAAAAAAGTGTCCCTCGCGGTGAAACGGGAGAAGATGGTGCCGAGCATGATAGTGACTCCACATCATCGAGTTTCAGCGGCTCCGACTACTCAGAGTAAGAAGATAATGTGACTCCATATAAAACAAACACACCGGCAGCTCGTGCTAATTTAAACTCAGCGAAGCTGCTAGAAACTGTACAAGATCGTTAAACATGCTGGTCCACAGAAGTTTGAAGAGGAGGAGGAGGAGGAAGAGGAGGTGTAATTTGACACTTTAACTGTCATTTTATAGTTTTTATTGCATAAGTAAAAAGTAGGCTGTGCTAAGTGGTTGCTTGATAGTTTATTTACAAATATAATCCAAAAATAACTGTTTTTTTAATACAAATGCATGTATCTGTCTGACATGTGCACACCTCCTTCTCATTTAAATAACATCTTATTTGTGCTTATTGTCTCGGTTGTTTATATTTTTATATATTTAATGAAAAACATGATGTTGACTTATTTTGTTCTTCTTATTTTCTATTTATAAGAGCCAGACAGATATATTGGTTGACAGGTATTATTGGCCTATCAAAGGCCTATTGTTATGTTTTTTTTACACAATATATAATGCAGAAAAGGTTGCTTGGCGTGATTTAGAAATGGTGTTAGCTTTTCATTTTTTCAATTTTTTTTCCTAGTCATTAATTTATTGAAACTGAACAGTAATTATGTTTATTTATCTATTTATTTTATTTGTTTTTTGTTTTTCAGTTATCATTCAAAGAAATCGCTGACGATTGAAATCAATGTATAAAAAATGTAAATAAAGTTTTATGTCTGAGAAAGTAGCTCTCTGGGTGCATTTCCACAGTCGTAAAAATCACTATTCAATCGACATGTTTTTATTTCAGGTCAAATAATTACTATACTAGCCACAATATCAGTTATCAATTAATTTCCCCCCTTAAATCAGTATCGGCATCAGTCTCAAGACTTCCATATAAGTTAGGCTCTACTGTTTATGCTGCTGTTTTTAAACCTGTTAATCTATATTTATATTATAAATTTTGTTTCATCTTATGCATCAACATACTACAGTAAATTCCTCGTCTGTGAGAACCAACTTGGCACTAAAACTGATTCAGATTCTGTGTCCTAATGCCAAAGAGGGCGTGTCACCCCATGCACGCTGTTTCCCGCTCTCCTCCCTGAGCTTTTCATAGCCTTCTGGGGAGTATTTTCACTTTGGGAGGTAAACCTTCATAAGTAATTGTATGCTTCTTGCCATCCTCAGTAAATTTATGGATATCGCGTCAAAGCTGCCGGCCACAGGTTCTTCAAAGCAGGTTTAAAATCAGAGAAACCAGAA
>CAFUXE010000183.1:6296-18086 GCA_903364295.1 Serranus cabrilla | reverse complement strand
AGCAGCAGCAGCTGAAGGAGGTGTGTGTCTACCTCAACCCCAAACGCCTCGGAGGCTCAGCGGCGCCGCCGTCTGACAGCGGCGGTCTGCTGGAGGCGCTGCTGGGGGTGGTGCACCGCCCCTCCTGGAGCAGAGGACAGGGAGACACACAGGAGGAAAGACTGACTGTTCATGGATTAATACCCAACAGCCCGGCCATCAAATGTGGACAAATCCTCATCGGTAAGAACAGAAATTAAGTCATATTTTCTACACTGTTTTAAACAGACATGATGTCCACAAAGGGGGTTATTGTGCGCGCTCTGCTGCTCAGTATTGGAAGCTTGATGGGCGGGACACTAGTTGGTGTCACACTAGATGATTGACAGATTCCCACGTTCCCAGAAACAGTAAATGAATACAAAGTGGAACATTTTCTGAGCTTATTTCAAGCATTGAAGGGATAGTTATTAATTTCTTTCCCATGACTGCTGACTGGCTGCACCTGATTAGTTTGAAACAGTTTCACGAGTGTTCTCCTTGATTTCAAACCAGACCGACACTTTCAAAAAAACAATTATAGTTTCTGGAAAGGCAAGAAATATGCAGCCATGCTGAATGTGTCGTGATTTTAGACGGACCAGAGTCAGTTTAAAAGTTTTCTAACAGTTTCTAGTGACGGCAAATTGACTTTGACTTAATGTAATTGAGGAGCAGCTATCATGGGGCCTGGCCTCTTAAGAGGCAGCTCCCAGAATGCATTCCACGGCTGTTATAGGCAGTTAATGGGGAGCATTATTCATTAAGGGACAGAAATAGAAAGCCTTTATTGTCGTTGTAATTGTAATTTGGTACCTTTAAAACACAACACCAGTGCAAGAAATACAAGAAATACAGTTAAAGGCAGTAATATACTGAAGGCAATATAACGAACTAAATAGATAATGTAATTTAAAAATAAAAATGAATTGGATAGCTGTAAAAGTGAACTATCAGCCTCTATCTGTTGATCCTAACCCTCTAAAACAGTCTGTGCGATGACGTGCACGCACACCTGGAGGAGGAGAGGAATATCTGAGAAGCTTAACAGGAACATTTTCTTTGGATCAAACTGAAATCGTACTTTCTGTAACTGACCTTTTGCAGCAGGCAGCCCTCTCCATCCTAGAAAAGAACCAGTTGCCTTCAGGACAGGAAAAATGCAGCCATGCAGCACTTCTGATTTCAATAACAGTCATGAAGCAGCACTGACTCACTCATTTCCACACCACACAGACTCACTGCCAACACATGGGCTTCAATTATTACAACACAGTCTTAGTCAGACAGACTTCTTGTGAAAAAAAGAGCCCAAAGCTTAAATAACGAGCATCTAATCTAGTCAGTGAGTGGTTGATAAAGACGGTAACTGGAGAGGATTGTTGTTATTCTCCAGGAGTTTGTTTCAAGAAGTAGCCTAGCAACAAGTACAGAGTGATACAAATCATTATAAAAGTTTCAGTTTTTAGCTCTGCGTCGTGAAACCGCAAACCTCATGTTTAAAAATGCGTCGGATGCTTAATGGCTACTTCTCCGTTCCAACCCTTTGAACCAATTACATCCCGTCCTCGTGAAAGTTTCAGCACAGTGAGTTAAACTCTAAATGCAGAAATGCTGCAGAAGTCTCCGCCTGAGAGCTCGGCCTCTCTGAAGTGATTTGCTTCTATCGGGGCTGATGATCGGACAGTTTTTTACTAGCAGACGGAGGAACGCCAGTCGTGCTTCACCACAAATGACGACCCACATGAGTTACTGTTCAGAGAAGCTTTTATGCAGCGCGGCTACATGCTTAAACAATTAGGGCGGTTAAATACCTGAAATAGCTCCGTTACTGAGATGGTGGTCAGGTGAAGCTTTTTATTGGCCTTTTACTGGGTTTATACAGCCAAGTGCTCAGGTCAGAGGGTCACTACTATTAATATGATCAGTCAGATTATTATTAGTGTTCTTACTGACTCTATAAGTTAAAGTGTAAGTGCACATATGAGGCATCAAGCTTGTAGTTTCTACTTGTTTAGCATGTGGCTAAAACACAATCTGAACTACATCAGTTCAAACACAAAATGTCTTTATTTATGTTTGATAAACAACAGCTCGGACTGTGCAAATCACCACAAACCTCCCAAATCTTGTCAACCACACCTGTATGAAATTACAGACCTCTAGCTCTAATTCTATAGGAAGCAGCTAAAAAAACTATAGAGTGTGTATTTTTTTTCTGGGGTTACTAAATACAGTAACAGCTTAAGCTCGTCCCTGGTGGTCAGAGGTTAATAACACACCAATTATGGGTCTAATTTTTACATTAAATACAGCTTGTTAGTGGATCAGACACTGTGAACCAGATGTGTTGTGTCTTATATAATACAAAGGCAAAGTTTAAGGTGCTTTCTATGGTTTTGCAAGAAAAAGGAACAGGCAAACTGGTTCGTTACAGTAAAAAAGTGCCTTTCCCCTTTATTGATAGCATTATGCTCACCTGAGAATCAAAACAACCTGCTGTTAATGTTTATTTTTTAACTTGAATATGTTTCTTGGTCTCAAGGTGTGAAGAAAACTCTATTTAATGTATTTAATTTAGCTGAGTAAACAATATAAGTGAGGGGGAAATTGATCCTTAGATGCTTCACAGTTCTTGACGCAGAAAAGTCGATAATTGGTCTGAAGTCAAAGAGAAGTCTGAGTTATTTATTTACTCACTTTATTTTATTTATTAGATTTAACATGCTGAAATCTGTGTTAAGCATCCTGATAAAGACTTATTTTCCTCTATTTTTTCTTGCAATGCTGTGAAATATATTGAAACGTCTCTTCCATTTCTTCCTACTATTGGATACGTTTATTTAAATTATGGATCATCATAAGAAAAGAATAAATCATGTATAGAAATATATTATTTGGACATATGAAGATGCATCTGTTATTTATTAGCATTAGATATTATCTGTTTTGTTGTTTTCTCTTCTGATAAATGCTCCTTTTCTGCGTGTGTGTTCAGGTGATGCGCTCGTTGCCGTGGACGATGTGGACGTGACGTCGGAAAACATTGAGCGAGTTCTTTCCTGCATCCCGGGACCAACACAGGTCAGTAAATCTGACCAGTGAAAGCTCAGGAACAACACTGTGTAGTTTTCCCTGAAGAAGATACTGATAGCCACCAATATTTATTAGCCGCCTTGTAATTTGAGGCCAGACGTGAGGTTTTTTTTTGTAATGCTGCATTAACGTCTTAAGGATCCTGGCTTGTCTGGAGCTGCAAACTGGTCAGTAAATATAGACATTAAATGACTTTGAAATGCATGGGTTCCTCTGAGCTGCTAAAATGTGAATAGAAAGCAGAAGTCAGCGCCGCTTAACATCAGAAAACCCTCAATTACCGAGAAATGATCCTTTTGATCGGCAGCTTAAAAAGAAATCCACCGTCTGAGCCCCGGCCGTGCATTTTCACCAGAAAGTCGACCATCAAAAAAGGAGGAATTTGCAAATGACAGAGTGTGTACGGGTGGATGGCGAACACGGCGGATAGACGGGACTGCGGCGCGACTCTTTTTTCGGTGCCACAGGAAGCTGTTGTGGGATTGGAAGCGCTGCTGATTAGAAGATGTAGTCGGAAACTAAATTACATTGCAGGGAAAGAGCGGGGCAGATTTTTTGGAAAAACACACCACGATGACTCTCTGAAAACTTGAAATAGAGTTGTATTGCTGACAGAATGATTGTTTTGTGCTTGTGTGTGTTGGACGATGGTTTTTCTGTGTGCCAGCCCTCCCAGTTGGACAAAGACAGTACTTATTATGTTTGAAGGAACAAATATTAGTATTAGAGTCAGTCCACAGGCCCTTAAAGGCCAACAAGCCTCAGTTTCTCCTCGGCTGGTGTGTGTGTGTGTGTCCATCTATACGCGAGTGCAAAATGACTGACATCAACAGACTGGAATCCCAGTGAGAGCTCACTCCAGCCTAACCACATCCTTATTATTTATGATGAGAGAAAGTGCAGCAGTTAGCCCACTCAGCCTCTTTACCCGGTGATTTCTCAGATTTAGGGTTTGTCTGTGTGAAAGTTTTCTACCCTTTTTCACATCTCAATTTCCCTCCGTTCAGCCTAATCAGAGCTTTTTCTCTCAGTGAATCCTAAAGAACTGAGGATATCCCTTTCCCTTTCGAGTCCCCGATTGAAAGATACATCACATCTACTCGTCTCTTATTTAATAATACCCCTAAAATTGGCAAAAAAACGGGCCGGCGGCCCAGACGCAGGCGCCTGCTGAGGGGCGGGTGGCCTGTGGTTACTGCTGACAGACCCTGGAGAGCTCTGGGAGTGATCGCTGGATTAGAAAAATACAGTTTCCACATTTTTGACCAGGGAATATGATCTTTATTTTCTTCAACGTACTTGGTAGGCAGCATATGATACAGACTGCACACAATCCTGGACAGTAATGACCACAACACCTCGTTTAAAGCCGACTAAAAGCGCCGTCTGGGTTCTCTCGACTCCCCAAAATGATGTGTGTAAAACAATGTCAGTTACCAAAGAGCGCTCAATAAACGGCATATTTCACATTCTGCGTTACAGTCAAACACCCGTGTAGTTTGGGGTGTGTCCAGTTATGATGTAGTGGATAAAACCTATAACTGGATCTGCGAGGTCCGCGGTGGTTTGAGGTCAAATCCCGTCTCTGAATGTTTCTGTTCTTCCTGCCTCTCTGCTGTTTCAGGGAAAACTGTAAAGATATTCATCTTGTGTCAGAAAGAAAAGGAAATAAAACCTGCATCCAACCAAACCAACGATAGTTTATTGTTCTGATTAAAGATTCTACATTGGCCAGATAAAACCAACCAGTGTTTCCCTTTGTTTTCCTGCCACAGTTTCTCTTTCTCATAATAACATAAAAGATCTGTAACATTGTGTTTGTAGCAAAACCTCTCACTCACAGTCCATTGTCTCATTTTGCAGCCTGATGAATAAAACAGTTCACTTTTCAAGCCAATAAACAACATTTATAAATTACACATCGTGTCGACAGTTTGGCCCCAAAAAATCCAAAAAATGCAGATTTTTGTTTACAAGTTTAACAGGAAATAACGATGTTTCCTCCTCATCCAGGATAATATAGTATCCAGTATAAATGTGCAATATTCTCTCAATGATTTTACATTTTTCTAATGTGTGAACTGTGATAAACTTAAGTCTTAATGAACTATTTCATCACCATTCATGCAACCAGTGTGTTAACGATAAACTGTTAACAAGAGTACGAAGTTCTTCATCAAGTTCCTCCTTATTTTGCTCTCAAAGTGCAAAAGTTTGATGCATTTCCTTTAAAACATTTTCCTTCAGTGTAGCGTCCCCACAAACATCCTTTTTCCACATTTAATTCAGTTTCTACATTAATATGCTAATAAAAATCCCAGCAGGCAGCGGAGTCGATGTTCTGGGTTCATAACATTTCCTTGTTTTTAGAACTGGTTCTGGTGAATTCCTTGTCCAACCAGAAAAAGACAAGAAAACTGTGTTCTGCTTCACGCTTGTTAGCCACCAGGAAAATATCAATATAACACAATCTGGAAATCAGATTTGCTAAAGGCTTCTTATGATTCTTCCTGGCTGCTGATTCCAACCAGTTATGTTAAAAGCTCATTGTTTAACCTTTAGGATCCAGCTGCTCCTTCACACATCTGGACTCTGGTTCTGATTTTCTTGAATTAAAATCAGCTCTGCTCCTCTATCGCGATGACAGGTTTCAGCCCAGAGTCGGCACAGTGTGTGAACAGGTATTCCACTATGGCAGCCAGTCTGTGTTTCTGTATTGTGGGCGAGTTTAAACGATGTAACACAGATGAATTTCATGCATATTTTTGCAGAATACGAGTTTATAATCATCAAGGAATTCTGATGCATTTATAATGTTTACTTGCCTGCAAACAGCTTCTTCTAAATATAACCTGAAGCAGCCAGAGTTCTTCTGTACATCTTGCCTGCATGTGTTTCCGTGTGCGTGCTTGTTTTATTTGCATGCAGCTTTGTTTCTATTTCCACTGAGACTTTCTATGAATGGCAGCGTGAAAATAGAGAACTGGGCCACGGAAAGTAACTGCATGAACAGAAGAAGATAGGCTTTCTGTTGTCTTGCCACTGTTTCCTCGATTTGCAGAGGTCTGGTTTTAATTTGGTGAAACACACACACACACACAAACACACACAAACACGCCTGCTATTTGTTATGCTGCGGTTCGGTCTGGCTGTCAGTGTCACTTTCTCTCTGACAATCACCGTCCTGCTCTTCACGTTTCAGCCTTTTTCCTGAATGGCTGTAAAGTTTTTCTCCCCTTTGGCAGCACGTGCACACCTTTATTTTCCTACATCAGACACATGAGCACTGATTTCTTGCCAAGTATAATCATGTGGAGCCAAAGTGGCGGATTTTTTTAAGAAATGAATGAAGTCTGAGAAGCTGATGCAATGATATTCTCATAGAAAAATAATATTTTCTCTCTTTCTTTTACTTTCCCCCAAACTATTTCCTTCCTGCAACTTTTTTATAATTTCCCTTCCTCTCTGTTCTTTCTCCAGGTGAGGCTGACGCTGGAGACGGCGGCTCAGGTGGACGGCAGCAGTGCAGGCGACACTTCGTCGGTCCGTAAGACGAAGGCCTCTCCGCCCGTCAGCCAGCTGGTGCGTCTGCTGTGGGGGGAGGACACGGCCGAGCTCCAGATGTCCATAGGACACGTCCCGCACATCGTCCTGTACCTGTCACTCAAACTGGACTCTGCATCGCCGCAGGACGAGGTCAGTTTGTGTAACCTGCATGATGGAACATGTTTGGGTCTTAAAGAAAAAGTATGAAGAGAATAAAGATGTTTTTCAGTCCAGTGACTCTGCAAACATTCTGCTCATTAGTCTGTTAAAGCACCAAAAAGTGGCGTCTGGGCATCATTTCATGCAGCTACAACAATGGTGGCATTAAAAGTTAAGTCTTTATGTGGAACGCAATGTTTTTCTGCCTCACCACAAGAATATGAAAAACACAAGGTTATTTTTTAGTTCTATGTAATTTAGTGCTGTGCAACTATAAATTAGTGTTGGGAAAGAGCAGATTAAAAATGCCACAAATGCAGCCAGAGACCATAAAGTCTCCTCGTTTATGGTTATCTTATTATCTTGGACTTAAAGCAAAAACCTTTAACACAAAACACAATGTTTTCTGTGGTGCTTTTGTGGTAATTTTGGTAAAGTAAAATATGACAGTTTCACTGATCTTTTCCTCCATAACTAAGACAAAGAAATGTCATTAAACACTAACTGTTTAGCATCGAGAACTTAAAGTTCAGGTAAATAAATTCAGAGATTTGTATCAAAAAAATATCAACAAGGGACGAAATAATAACAGAAAACAAGTCAAAAAGACTTAAAATCAGAAAGTCAGTCAGTGGAGAAGTTGGATATCAGATATCAGGTGTTTCAGAGCAGATTACTGCTAATTTTAAAGCCACAGTTTTTACACTTCCGACTCAGATTCATCCTGGTGTTTAACAACACGTGGAAACTCAGATCCTTATATTTCTTTGCCCCGAACTTTAAACTAAAAAATATAAGATGAGGTTGACTGAATGTCATTATTAAAAACAAGATATTTTTTATTTTGCAAGTTAATTAGATATAAAATAGCAGACATGTTCACTCTGTTTGTAGCACAGATTTAAAGGGCTGTGCTGTAATTTCTGAGATTTTCCGAGCCGCGTGTGAAGGCAGCACAGTCTCTGTGGCGCAATTGGTTAGCGCGTTCGGCTGTTAACCGAAAGGTTGGTGGTTCAAGCCCACCCAGGGACGCAGCTTTTGTGCTAAAGTAACCTGGTAGCTATGTAAAAGATTAACAGTTGCCATGCTCATAGAAAAAGGTTTGAGAAACCAGCAGCAAAATGTGACAAAACCTCAGTATTTGCACGTACTTGTGTCTGTAAGAATTAAATTAAATGTCAGAGTTGAAAGTTTGCAAATATAATACAGCCTCTAGTTTGCATACAGCTTCCATGTTTGTACTTTATTTGTTTAAGGTGTAGATCTGTTAAAACATACACTTTATAACCATTGTATTGTACTGGAAAAACTAGAAAATGTACCTTGAAAGTCCTTGAATTTGACACCTGAAAGAGTGTTTGAACCCTCGTTTCTGTGAGATCCCAACATCTCTGAGATTGTTTGATGAATGCACCAAGTGTGTGCTGCTGTGTGTTGTCTGAACATCTGGTAAATCTGCTGTAACGTTTGTGGTATTGAACATTTTAACAATGTTGTCTAGAAGATCGATTCCACAACTCGAAGTTCTCACAGCCACCCAGTCTCTGTGGCGCAATTGGTTAGCGCGTTCGGCTGTTAACCGAAAGGTTGGTGGTTCGAGCCCACCCAGGGACGCAGTTTTTTTAACTCAAGGATCCAGATCTAGTTTTGTAAATGAGTAACCTCGTTTCCATCATGAAGGCTAAGGGTCGGAGAAACAGGGGCATGTTTAGTTTGAGTTCCTCGGCTGGAAACTGTTATTCCAGAGCAGCAGGGAGGCAGCTCTGAACAGGCGAGCGCTCCCCGTGACTGTCAGCCTGCAGTTGGTGCTGACAGCAGACAAACAGTGAATTTAACATAAATAGAAACGACAGAAGCAGCAGAACACATTGGCTGTTGTTGATATCTAAACCCTGGATGACCACTTGTTTTTCCAACCCTTTGAAAAGATAATGGCTCTCAGAGAAACCTGATCGTGACTTTGTGGTCCGAGCTGCTTCTATAAAACTGCATCTGAAGCTCTGAACCAGACTGACGTTTGGAGGTGGACGCTGATAATTGAGTGCTAAGAACGACCCGAGTCGAGGAGGAAATCCCAAGTCAAGGAGTGGAAAGCTTTCCCTGCTGAAAACTACCGCTCTGGACGACTCCCAACACCTTTGGGTTCCTCTGAGAGAAAACAGAGGAGAAGTTGCAGCTCCTGTCAGTAAATAGTGTCATTAACTGCTGTAAAGTTTAACGTCTTTAAGGTTCCCTTTGGCTGATCTGCAGCAGCCTATAAACCAAATATTTCCCTTTTTAATCCGATCCACTCTGCTTTCTACCTCTTTATGTTCCCGTGTAGTGAAGTGTTAATCCCAGAGTGTGTGCCGTCGTGCTCTGAGAAGCAAACTACACTCATTTCCTGACCAACACCTCCTACACTGTAATCACGTTTTCCCTGTGGACGACTATTGGCCGGTTGATGTTTTCTTTATGGTTGTCGTTCAGTTCCCTTTTTGTGTATCTGCAGGCCAGATTTTTTTCCCCTCCTGACCTAAACGGCAGTGAGCAGAGTACGGGTTGTCTGGAGCCACATCAGCCAGCGGTTGATTTTCTAAATGACAGTGTCGTGCAAGAACTCTGACTTTGATTTTTTAGTCCTTTGATTGCAGGGTAGCAGAAATTGGAGAGGTTCAGCCGTGGTATTTCAGAGCCTCGGCTGTGTGATGATTTTGTGATCCGAGCATTTTTTTTTTGCGTGTATGTACAGACGAGATGTAACTGAAGTGTTGTACTGTGTTGGCAAGGCCACAAGTGTTCATTCAAGGTTTTTATCCCCTCAGTTAGTCCTCTTATCCTCTCAGCAGCTCGGCTCTCATCCCTGCATCCTTTAAAGGTGCCGGCATGCTGCGAGGAATACTAACATCACAAACCATACACTCCTCTCTGCTTTTAGTTCCTCTGTGCAGTGTGCAAGTATTTGTTTTTCACCCACAGTACAGTTTGGTTCAAACTATTTGAGAGTTTCTCCGAGCTCGGCTTGAATTCCTGCACTTCCTGAATCTGCGTCTCTTCAAACATGTGAAATATTTGAGAGAGATTTGTCTTTATCGTGACATTTATGTGTTTGCTCCAAAGTGAGAGTGAGTCGGGCCGTCAGACTGAAACCAGACTAACATTGTTGAGGTTTAGCTCTTCATTCTTCTTCGCTGTCTGTAAATCAGAGGCAACGTTCGTTTTGGTGACAGAAGCTTCCAGCAACAGATATTTCAAAATGTTATGTGACATTGTCGACTTGTGTGGACGCCCTTTTCTGTCAGTCGCTCTGTAAGTTATTATGATGAGAAACACCCTGAAATAACGACAAAGTCCCTGAAAATAATGAAGCTTTCTCCAAATAATGACTTAGTACTTCAAAATAATGTGTAACTTCCTCAAAAATAATGACTTAGTACTTCAAAATAATGTGTAACTTCCTCAAAAATAATGACTTAGTACTTCAAAATACTGAGGAAGTTTCACGAAAAAATGACAAAGTATCTCAAAATAATGAAACTTTCTCCAAATGATAAATTAGTTCTTTAAAAAAATTAGAAGTTTCCTCAAAGTAATGAGAAACTTTCATGAAAAAATTACTTATTACCTCAAAATAAGGAGAAATTTTCCTAACAAATAATGATGTAGTCCCTCGAAATAATAAAGCTTTTTCTAATTAATGACTTCAAAATAATGAGAAAGTTCCTCAAAATTAATGATTTACTTCCAGGAAAAAAAAAAAAGAAACCTCCTCAAAAAATGACTTAGTACCTCAAAATAAAGGATCTTTCTCAACCTTCTGACCTCAAACCTTCATGCAAACATCAGACGTTTTTCTTTCTACTGAATATATAATTCCTCTGTCAGATCTTAACCAGTTGTCCTGGTGTTGGTGTGTGTTGTGTCTGCAGGAGGAGATCCTGTACCAGTACCCCGTGTCTGAAGCCTCCGGCCAGCTGAAAGGCGTCCGTGGGATCTTCCTCACGCTGTGCGACATGCTGGAGAACGTCACGGGGGGACGGATACTCAGGTAGGACACAACAAACAGTTTTTAATCTGTAAATATGGTTTACATTTAATGGAAGTTTCACATTTTTTGGTCTAAAAATAAGCAAAAAGGTTTTTTTTTCTTTATTTAATCAAGCTGATGCCAGCAAATTATGTTGGATTTCTCGCTTGAAAAAATATTTAAACTTTAAACTATTATTATTATTATCATTGTTATTATTATTATCATTTTTATGTATAAAAATATTTTTATTGTTTTTATTTTTCTGTTTTCTTGTTTACATTTTGTAATAATAACTGTATTACTGATGATAAATAAAATTAATAAATTATTTTTTTTAATTATAGAGCACTTTTCAAGATACTCAAAGTTCAAATTATCATAAAAAAACAACCATTTAATCGTCATTAAAATTGTTTCAGCTTTGCTTAATATTTAGACATTAATCTTCATTTAATCTTTAGTTTTTTTTTCTAACAATTCTGAGCCCATAATAATAATCCCTGTAATAGATCATAGTATTTTAATAAAATACAGAAGAAAACTGTAATGTCCGACACAAGGGAACATACAACATAAAGGCAAATCTTCAACAGAAGCTCTTTATGTTTAAATCATCATAAGGCATCAAAATAAACGTGCAATGAACCATTTCCAAACATTTAAATCCTTCTCTCTTCTCCCAGCTCACCGCCGAATGTTTTCAGTATCAACACAGTTGAGTTTAAATCAACAGAGAGGCGGGAGAAAAGTTTTTTGGGTGGATTTTCAGAATAAAACTGTTGTGTTTTCTTGTCTTTTGATTTTGGTATTTTTTTTGTCTTCTCCATTTTCCTTCAGCTCTTCTCTCCTGCTGGGGAAACATCTGGTCCATGTGGGCTACTGGAAGGAAAGCAACAACCTGCTGGTGATCGGCCTCCCCGCTGAGAGGTACACACACACACACACACACACACACACACACA
>CAFUXE010000182.1:575053-586393 GCA_903364295.1 Serranus cabrilla | reverse complement strand
ATTTAAAAAAAAAAAAAAAAAAATTTTATTGTAGAAAGACCACAAACTTTCTTTCTACATGTATAATTAATTTAAAGAAAACTCGTTTTCTTCTTTTCACAATCGGTTATTTTCCCGATTCAGATTTGTTATGGACACTGTTTAAGAAATAAAAAGTATGAGAGTCTGTCAGTCAGTAAGAAACACTTTAACATCGTTTATTATTTTCCTTCAGTGAGGCTGATCATTCCTGAATGTTGGATTTGATCGGAGTTACATCATTTACATTTTCCCTTACACATCTAACCTAATAAAAATATTTCCCGGCGATCGGACACCACAATCATGTTCAGGGACATTAAATAATTAATTTATGACCAGGATAGTTTGTATCCAGACGCAATAACTAAATAAATAAATAAACGCCCTCCTGTGGCCATGAGCAGGACAGTTTACAGTATAAATACAGAATGCAGGTTGTCATCCATGTGCAGGTGTTTATTAAACAGGTAAAACTGCCAAAACACTTTATTATTATTAGTGCATGTCTGTATCTCTGCACACAAACAGCTGTTAAACCGACTGACAGCTGATCCAGCTGAGATCCGCTGCCGCCGTCATTAGAAATGGACGTCGCTTCACGTGACGCTGCAGAGGAAAGGACGTCTCATGTTCCTTAAAACTTTTCCTCTCTCCTCGACTGGTTTCCTTGCCTCTTAGTCCCGCCCACCCGGGATGTATGGAGAGACGCAAGGAAACCAGTAAGTAGGAAAGGAGGCAAGTGAGGGAAACGTGGATGCAATTAAGGGACTTGGGATGCACCTCATGTTGTATTTTCTATGGCAACTGTTCAATAAAAGTTCCCTGTGAGTAAGGGTAATACTCGACCGTCCAGTTTGTAGAGTCGGTGAAAGACAGAACAAGCTGAAACAAAAGTGTTTCTTGCTGACAGACTCTCATCCTTTTGTTTTTTTTCACTTGAATAGTAGCCATAATAAATCTGAATGGGAAAATAACAGATCATGAACTGAAAAAAGCTTTTCATTTATTATAAATGTAGAAAGATGTTTGTGGTCTTTTTGTTGTTTAACCCCAAAATAAAACTTTATGGCGAATCAGAAGATGAAATATAAAACTTGTGAGTGACACACTGAGTTCAATCTGTGATCTCTCTTCACTCTTGTATGAAATCACAGTGATGTTATGATGTATAAGGGGGTGTGTCGTGTTAGGGTTGGAAAAAATTAGCAAATATCTACACCATGACACTAGTGATAAATGCTGCTTAAAGTATATACCACACAAGGCCTGAAACACAGATTAAATATGCCACACATACCAACAGGCACCAGTACACAGATAACAGAGTTTCGAGACACACAGTACTGAGGGAGGGAGTACGCAACGCACACACTTTGATCCAAGACACACACACAGATAAACACCCCTACACATATTCACATATCTGAAGGCAGATGTAGCACAAGAAGCCCATTGAGAGCTACATCAAAGTCATAAACCAGGTGAATATGACCTCAGACATGAGATAGAAAAAGCCAAATAAGGGCATTGTGGTGTTAGCTGTCTTCCTTCCGCAGGGCGGTGGCCAGAAAGCTGTAGCACCAAGAGGCTATGGACATAGCTTGTGTGCCAACGATGGCGGACTGAAACTAAATCCACAGTACTGCCCCAACAGTTTAGACCAATCAGATAGTTGCACATTCTCATTATAAAACTCTGTGTGACAGTAAGTTAGGTACCCTTTTTCTGTGAGGTTGTTGCAGCAAACTGCTTGCAGACTGTGATTTCTGAACAGATAAAGGTCCATGTACATGCTCGCTTTCATTACTGTCATATTAAATAGTTAAAAAGGATTTTAGTCTCCTCTCTTCTATTCTGCAAAACTAACGCGCCCCAACAGTCGACCGGTAAGAAGACTTCCTTAAAGGTTGCTCTAATGCACAAATAGGAGCTTTGTACATCTATCCTGGCGTAGTCTTGGCAAACTGTGATACTATAAGCAGATCTCTTCTGACAGATGAAACTACAGCCATAGTCTATTACTGGCCTAAGGCATACCCACTTTATTGTTTACACTTGTTTAAAATGGCAATATCGAAGTGATTTAAGTGACTTTGAATGTGGCATGGTTGTTGGTGCCAGACGGGCTGGTCTGAGTATTTCACAAACCGCTGATCTACAGGGATTTTCACACAATGCCATCTCTAGAGTTTACCAAGAAAAAAAAAAGTGAAAATATCCAGTGAGGTGTAATTCTCTGGATCAAAATTCAGGAAAACAGGAAACAGTAAATCAAATAACCATTGGTTAAAACCAAGGTGCGTGTTTAAGCTTTGTCTTGTTATCGTTTGTGTCATCCAAACATTTTTCAAGCAACATACAGTCTTACATGTTTAGGAAATGTCCAATCATGCATTTCATAAAATAGTACAGTTGGAATTGTGTTGTTTAAGTTAATCCCAGGTCAGTTGCTTGCTGCCCAACAAACCATTGAAAGTATTACCTCTCTTTCATTACAGCTAGTTATTACATAGTAATTCATTGAGAACCAGATTATGTTCACAGACAGTTATCTAAGTTTGACCTCCAAAATTGGAGTTGATTTTAATGACACCTCAAGGCATTTGGACTCAGTTAACCCCCTCAACCTGTCATTATTGTCCACTTGTTAAGTTATGCCTATTGTATTTTAAATTGTCCTTGGGTTTGTTGAAAGAAGCTGTATAAATTGAAGTTCTTCTTCTTATAATTAATAACAAAACACATTGAGACAAAAACATGCTGCAAATCGTGCAACACAACACATTCAAGGTCCTATATTATGCTAGTTTAAACCGCTGTTGTGTGCCTCAAAGTGAGCAAAGAAGTCGTTCAGCTCATTCAGCAGAGAGGCGGAGCTGTCACAGGTCTGCAGTGAGGACGTGTCGTCCGAAATGGTCTGTATCCCTTGCCACAGACTCCTGGTGTCTCTGCTGTTGCTGAAATGGTGGGCGACCCTCCTGGAGTACTGCCTTTTTGGCCTCTCTGATGCAGCAGGACAGGTTTGCCCTTGTTGTCCTCAGGCCCTCCTCATCCCCGGATCTGAAGGCAGCGTTCCGAACCCTCAGTAGCCTGGAGACCTCCCGTCAGCCATGGCTTCTGATCAGCCCGGACAGTGATGGACTTGGTGGTTGTAACATCGTTACATGCACATTCATGAACTTGATGATGTAGGCAGTTACAGTTTCTGTGTGCTCCTGGAGGTCTGTTGTGGAGTTGTAGGTGGCAGCCTGTTTAAACATGTTCCAATCTGTGGTGTGTCTTGAAGTGCCTCTAAGGACCCTTCCGGCCACACTCGTACCTGCTTCTGAACTGGTTTGATGACTTTAACCAGTGATCTGTATGCTGGCATTATCATAACAGTTAGGTGGTCCAAGGCACCAATGTGGGGGAGGGGAAGGGTTTTGTAGTCTCCTCACTATTTCCTCATTATATTATTAGGGCCCGAGCATCAACGGAATGCGAGGACCTTATTGGAATCGCTCCGTTTATTATTATTACGCCAGAAAATAAATCGCCTATTCGGGGGCCTTATCATATTCGAAAAATCAAACTTCTTTTCCAGTGAAATCAGTGACATTTGCATATTTTAATATTCTCAAAAATGGGCGTGGCTAAATGGCTCAGTAGCGCCCCTAGCACCTTTCAAGAGAAATGCATAATATAGGAAAGTTTCACAAAATTTGGTACATACGTGTATCATGGGAAGACGCACAAATAAGTCTCAACAACCCATACCCGAAAATGAACAGGAAGTCAGCTATCTTGGATAGAATATCATTTTCGTTTTATCAATTTTTGGCCATTTTCACATCACATACTTTAATGAACTCGTCCTAGAGATTTAACCCAATTGACTTAAATCTTGGCTACTATCACCATAAAGCCTAGGGGATTAAAAGTTATCAAAAGCTTCACTGAAGGTCACACTATGTGGGTGTGGCATGGTGGCAAAAAATGGCACCATGCCATATGTTGGCCATAAAAGACAATATTGTTAACATTGGCATACATTGTCCAATCTGTCCCAAATTTCTCAGGCATGATGAGGGTCCAACCCTGAACAGATCCCCAAACCCTCATTTTAATGCTTTAGTTAAAAAATGTTTTAGGTATGTTTTAGATACCGTCTCTGAAGAAACATTTTCAATGCAGGAAATATGTTTACAGTTTGGTATTATTATCTTAACGTAAATAGCCAATCTGAATTAATTAACTAATTAATAAAGTCAACTGTAACGCATACTCTATAACCTGCAGTGCAGAACCTTTGTCTTCCCCCTCTGGCAGTGAGAGTAATTACACAAACACAGTCAAGGTGTGCTTCGATTAGATTAATTACTTTATTAATCCCACAATGGGGAATTCAACCTCTGCATTAAACCCATCCTTTTTACACACAAGTGAACACACCATGCATGGAGCAGTGGGCTGCACATTTCTGCACGCCTATCCATCAACCTATCCAAGATCAGAACATGAGTTTCCAATGACAGACACCACCATTCCGGTATGCTTTGAAATACAGCTTTCTCTGGCAGCAAGAGGCATAATCAGCATTTGTTAATATTAATTTATACTTAAGCCCCACACTCCAGTTCCAAAGATGAGAAAGTGGTAGCAAAATATTTTCATTCCAGGTGTAGACTTAATCAATATTACTTCAGAAGCTGTCAAAAAGATATTTATTTTATAAATTGTATAAGCATTTGTATGTACAGGTATGTGTGCATTGTGCTACTAAAATGTCCACGATGGAATGGACATATCTACCCAGCTGCTGCTCAAATTGCTGAAGGGAAACTAAACTTTTAAACATCTGAAAAATCACCTGTGAGTCACAGAAAGACCTTTTCCCTCTACCTCCAGAAAATAGTAAGCTTGGAAAATGCGCAACTGAGTCTGCACCGCTGCTGGACATTTACATTAAGATGCCTGGTCAGAAATGGTTAATCCTTTACCCATGTCAAACAGTTTTGCCTCAATCTTGTTCGTGAAGTTACTTAATAATATAAAGAAGTAACTGCATCTACGAGAGATTGCTAATTATTCCTTTTTACTTTTAATAAAAAAAAAATAAATAAAGATATACAATACACAGTATTGTTATAGAAAGTCTACAAAGGTTCCTTCTGCTATAGTGCACCCTTCTGGTCCTCGTGAGAGCGCTGGTGGAAGACAAAGGAGACAGCAGCGTCCCAGGAGGCTTTCAACACTTGGTCCCTTAGACCCTTTTTGTCGAAGCAGTGGTTCCACTGGGAGAGGTCACTGGTGCAGTCAGAGTCATCTGCAGGAGGACGAACTTCCATGCCATTCACACAGCGTCGACAGCGAAATCTAACAATGCCACAAGATGGAGGAAGAGAGACTGATTCAGTACATTACCTACGTATATTATGATCATTGCCATACTACCATAGGACTATCAATTAAAACCTAAGTTGCATGTTTTTGGACAATGGGAGGAAGCTGGAGGACCAGAAGCAAGCAAACTCCACACTGGCGACCCTCTTGCTGTGAGGCAAGAGTGCTGACCACTACACCACCGTGTGGCCCTCATACAATACTATGCAAGGTAAATAGAAAACCACTGGAGAGCAGATGTATAAACAATGGTCATGCACATAAATCATACATAAACTGTATATAGAATGTTTGATGAGAGTGACCACACAAGCTGTGGGTGATAGATGATGAGGTGGAGATGCAATCTATGTGAGAGACGTAATTAATAATAAAACACTGGACCTCATGAAAGAATATTCCAGATTTTAAACTCTGTAAACTGGACAAACTTGGTAGTGGTACTGAACATACTTGGATTTAAGGACTAAACAATAAGAAATTAGTAATAGTACAGCTACTAAGCACATATCATCAGACCAGTGCCTTGTTTGGACACGCACAAAGACGGAATGGTGGAATAGTGTGCCCTGTGTCACAGTAGATAAAATTTATGAAACTGAATCGTTCATATGTTTATATACATAAATATTTAATGTGTTTTAACGTAATATCAACTACAGCCAAAAGCCTGGCAGATTCACCACTTCATCATCCATTAAGGAAATGTAGCTTCAGTCTCTAAATCAATGAATAAAACTTTCTTGTTTAAAGCTTATTAAAACTTTCTCCGACTCTCTTTAAAGACTCATGCGGTCCACAGTGCATACAGGTTATCTAGATGCATTCATATATCTCTGTCCGCTGATTAAAATGGAGGCGCTGCCTTTTATTTACCTGTTGCCATGGTGAATCGTGATATCGCAGCTCTATTAATGCTGCCTTTTTCAAGGAGCGGTGCACGCGCTTAACTCAGAGTAAACATACTCTGAGTTGATTGAACTAACTCAAAACTGCTTTTCTGGAACTGGAAACTCAGAGTTTCCCATCTGAGGGTAAGTCAACTCAGACTTTAGAGTTAGACTCAGAGTTTGTTGAACCTCCTACATGGAACGGGGCCCTGATTTATTTGAACACAATGCAGTGACTATACAGTCTGGTTATGTGAGTAAGGTCAGAGCTAACCATAAGCGCCAACTGTAAAATAGTTTTGATTAACAAGTTGAAATCTTTTTTTCTTATACAATCTATGGTTGTGATTCACTGCAGCGTGTACATTTTACACCCCACATCAAACAATGCCAGCATGTAGAGAAAAGTGCCTTTCTGTCTATATCAGTCCTGCCCCCACATGATCTGTGTGTGTGTGTGTGTGCACGCGCATGTGTGTGTGGAACTAACCACGCACATCCTGTACAGGCCAGTCAGACGTGATCCAAAAACACTGTTTCCCCGTTCATGGTAGCCCGTTAGCCCGGATGGAGCTGGGTGGATTGGTGAATTTAACAATTGTTCGCTCAATGCGCTTGAACAGTTAAGCAGCAAAGTCTGGTGGCTCTGTGATTTTATTGTATTTTTATTTTTGTAATATTTTTGATAGAGACTTCTGTGGAGAGTTTACCTCAAGAGCTTTTGTCACTGAAACAGAGCAATGGATACAACAATGCAATTTTTAGATTTTTGATTTGGCTGTTGGGTAGCTATGTTGCTTTTCTTTTTCTTTAGATCAGTGATTCTCAACTGGTGGGTCGGGACCCAAAAGTGGGTCGCGGACCCGTTTTCAGTGGGTCGTGGGCCTTTGCAAAAAAATCCTGCAGTTTTATTTTGAAGGGGATCTTTTTTATGCCGTCTATTCACTGTCACAGTTTGTTTTCATGTCTCTTTTGGTAATTTTGTGTCTTTTTTTTTTTTAAGGAATTTATGCACTTTTTTTGTAATTTTTGTAAATCTTGGGCTTTTTTGGTCAGTTTGTTTCTTTTCTTGTAAATCTTGTGTTTTTTGCTAATTTTGTGCCTTTTTCTGTCATTTCACATATTTTTTGATCATTTTGTGTCTTTTATGGAAATCTTGTGTCATTTTTTGGTAATTTTGTGTCTTTTTTTTATCATTTTGTGTCTTTTTTATCATTTTGTGTCATTTTTTGGTAATTTTGTGTCATTTTTCGGTAATGTTGTGTCTTTTTTTTTTAAAAGGAATTTCTGCACTTTCTTGGGTAATTTTTGGAAATCTTGCGCCTTTTTGGTCATTTTGTGTCACAGTTTGTTTTCATCTGCTAACTGAGCATTGCATGATAGCTGTTGAGTCTGTTAAAATAAGTTATATTGTGTTATCTAAGATGCACATTCTGTTTATTAATTAAAATGCAGCTATTTCAGTGTAATAGGGAACATTTTCCTCTCAATCTGCTCCATCTTTTCATTAAATACAGTTTAGAAGTTGAACATTTTCCTCGTTTTGAGTCTCGTCTTGTCAGGACGGGGTGATGGTGGGTCCCAAAGACAGACCAGTTGAGAACCGCTGCTTTAGATTACCTGGTGCGGGGCAATCTCTCTCTGAACTCTATTGGAAAACCACTTGATTCCTGGCTGTTTCACAGTTAAAAAATAGCGGCGCAACTTGGTGGGTGTTGTCCTAGTAATTTCTCTGCAGGAGAAAAACAAGGCGTGACGTGAAAAATGCGTGTGTCTCACGCCCAATGCTAAGACTTGAGAGCCCTGCATCCAACATTGAAGCAGATGGGCTACAGCAGCAGAAGAACACTCCAAGACTTTATGAGGTACATCTTGCGAGCTAATAAAGTAGCCAGTAGTGTTTAAAACTGGGACCAGTCATTAATTTTTGATTTCTGATTTCACAGAGCTGCGTATAATTACTCAGAAGTGTTTATTCATATTTATTAATGTTCATAGGAAATACCTTCCCCTTATCTTTGCCAGTGAGACCACGGCAAAAAATCTGACCATCGTAAATGTAATTTTCAGTGGAATCAGCAGAGTGAGCTGTTGAACTGTTTTGTACCTGTCATGTGTGTCGCTGGTGGTCTCCACATTGAGAGTGAAGAGTTCTCGGAGTTCACCCAGAGAAAAGTGGCGCTCCACGTCCTGCTCCCCATCCACCACACAGAAGCTCAGGGCTTTCTTATGAGCCTGCCTCTGCAGGATCTTCTCCTCGATTGTCCCCGTCTGCCAAGCACACAAACGCACAATCAATCTCTTTCAGCAACACACTGCTGCTCTAACACATTCCTATATATTTATTTTTGAACTAACAGAGAGCAGTCTGTAGATATAGCACGTCTTCTTCTGGCCATCTCTCCACACTCGTGCCATTGCCTGCTCGTCATTGGCTGGGTTCCAGTCAGGATCAAACATAACCAAGCGATTAGCGCCAATCAGATTCAGGCCACAACCACCAGCCTTGCTGCTCAGCATGAAGATAAATTCTGGATTCTGTAAAAACAGACATATTGAGATGTTGTTTAACTGCTTCTCGAAGCACACAGTGTCACTTAAAAACAGTTTTGAACTCACAGATGGACTGTTGAATCTTTCTACAATCTTGGCCCTTTTCTTGATGGACATTGTGCCATCCAGTCGAACATAGAGGTATCTGGAAAAGACCAAGAGGCGGATTGTTTCTCATTTGAACTGACAAATCATATAATATGGAGAAAATTAAACGGTGGTTGACCCGAAAAAGCACCTTCTAGATCTGCATAGCTTTTCAAAGAGGTCCAGTGTTTGAGTGTAATTGGAAACAAGCACCACCTTGTCGCTGGTTGTAGTTTTCGTCATTGCCAGAATGTAGTCGAGAACCAGCATTTTCCCTGGTAGGTACAAAGAAAACGATTTCTTACACATAAATAAAAAGATGAAACACTTTAGTCAGTTCATGTTCATTCAAACCACCAAACAGATGGTTGGTAATAATAACGGAACTAAACATGCAAAACTATGGCTTTTGAAGTTAGTTGTTTATTTGACCTTTGACAGGTTATGACTGAATCAAACACCCAGAGACTTAACCATCCATCAACAAAACAGTCAGTAAAAGTTTTACCCATCAGCTCCCCTACCCTGAATTGATAACCTCTAATAAAATGAATGCAATGATGATGCAAGCAAGCAGCTCTTAGTTATTCATTCAACACACCTTCAACCAAATCAAATGCAACTTTGTTGCTGTAGAAAGTTAGTCGGTGGGAGCCATCATGCTTCACTGTATGTCTGTATTACTGTTTAACATCATCAGAGGCGAACTGTGCTGTATTTGACATGTTCTTACCAGAGAGCTGAGGCTCCACAGCCTTCGTGCAGTAGCCAGGTGGAAACAGATCCAGCGCACCGTTAAAGCCCTCTTCACTTTCCACACACTTTTCATAAATGAGAGCTGGATCTGGGACACAGAACAGTGTTTAGTTTTTCTACAAAGCATTAGGGTGTATGTATTTGAGTGAACTTTACAACTGCTTCATCAAGGACAATCTTTCTGTGTCTGAATTACTACGTTCACAGATGACACAGCGTTTTATATTTGATTGAGGTACTTACGATTACACAGCTTCTTCAGTGATGTGATAGAGGACAGGGAGGAGACACCTATTTTGCCCTCTTTTAATGCCTCGATGGGTTTCGCCTGCCTCAGGAAGTGCTTATAGAGCTCTGACTGCAGAGGAGTCAGCCTGCAGGGAAACAGTCAATATGTTTCTAGACAGTTGAAATGGCTGTACATAGTATTGAGTGATTTTAAAGCTTTATGATCTGGTGTTTTTCACGTAACAGCTTTTCTTCAATCACTTATTGTCCGTTTTACGTTTCCTTAAGTCAAGAGATGTCAGTCTCTATGAGACTATCCAATGAAATAAATAAATAATTGAATAAGGCTGATTTATTTAAAGTTTGCATGACATATAATTTGTGATTCCCAACCCTTACACCTATTTTCAAGCCAATAATCAACAGTTTACCAATGTCTTAAACATTCATCCCCATTGCATCACATTCTCAGTCTTCTCCCACCACAAACCTAATGAATCAACTTACCTGCAACACACGACCTGCTCGATTTTCACGGGAAGATATTTAGACAGGATATCAGATGTTCTCCTGATCAAGCACCTTTTGAGACAGAACATGGTCAGTCAATTTTTGGTGGCACATTTGAGTAATATACCAACAGGGCAACAGACAAAACAGACTGCACCAGTCTATAGGAGTTGATTTAATGATCCAATCTGGAATATTATATACGGATAGATTATTAGAGACCTTGTTTTCTAAAACATCAATTAGAAACTAAACGAGACAACAAGACAAACTGTCCTTTTTTTGGACAATCCAGCAATTAAATACCTAAAAACATAAAGGTTGTCACTCAAATTGATGTATACATCATAGAAAATAATAGCTGCTGGATGTCAATTCACTTCTCTATAAGAGATCTGCAAAAGACAGAGGGAGTCAGATGGCCCAAGTAATGCAAGTCATAGCCAGACTGAGATAGTTAGGAAAAGATAAGCAATGTAATAAAATAGTAGCACCACAGTATTAAGAGACGCAATACATGACCAAGGGAAATTATTTCAATATTAGGTGTCAAATTTCTTTGTTAATAATTATATATTTAATCATTTTTTCATTACAGGGGAGAACACAGAAAGCAAATAAGGAAGGCATTGTTTATAGAATTAAGAAGAAAGAACTCTGTTTGTGTGCTTTGAGCTCACCTGTTGACAATGCTGATCAGCTCCTTGAGTTTGTCCTCTCCAGCCTGTCTGTCTTTATCACTGGCGTCTGCATCTCGACCCTTGAGGATGGGAAGCTCAAATCGCTTTTTAAACTCCTGGGCCGTTCCTACCGTTGAGGTAGAGAAAACAACAACAGGGGATCAAGAATGATCAACAAACAAACAACGGAAATGACTAAAGCAGGGGTGTCAAACTGATCCAGGAAAGGGCCG
>CAFUXE010000182.1:533276-556788 GCA_903364295.1 Serranus cabrilla | reverse complement strand
AACCGCCTGGTCAGTCTGGTCCAGTTCCTGGTCTAACCAGGTACGCCAGCCAGCTCCAAACCAAAGTACTGGATTTAGAGGCTCGTTCTCGCAGGCACAATATCAAAATTATTGGTATAAAAGTATAAAATAATTATTGATACATCTTAGCACAGAATAATTCCCATTGTAGGCATACTTTAATTTGTTTTAATTGGCTAAATTAAGCTGCCATATTTCAAATCAATTTTTATGTTGTGGTGGAGGGCGCTGTGACTGGGGTCAGTCCTGCTATATGTCCGGCAGCTCCTGTTTTGATATAGAGGGGAACTACGCGTCAGGTTTGGGGGACGCAGATGTTGGGGAGGAGGGGGGTTGTGTTGGAGAATTTAATGAATAAGAATATTATAAGCTAAGAGCACTATGGAATTGTCTCAGTTCAAACTGATTTCATTGCATGCACGTACAGGAAGTTACAGGGTGGCGCACACTGTGGTCCCAATAACAGGAAACTCAGTTGTCCTGAACTGAGGTCGGAACAACTGAGGTAAGCATTTGGAAGTCTGTCAAAAGTCCCACACACAACACACACACACTTGAGTCTGACGCACAGCAAGTTAAGGTATAAATGTTCCTGCCACAGAGATTTCTCCAAACCTTGTCTGTGTGGTGTCAATTGAATCTCAATTGAAAAATTTGGGCCACACAGTGGCTAGAGTGGTTAGCACTCTTGCCTCACAGCAAGAGGGTTGCAGGTTCGATCCCCGCCTGTGGCCCTTCTGTGTGGAGTTTGCATGTTCTCCCCGTATGTGTGTGGGTTCTCACCGGGTACTCCAGCTTCCTCCCACAGTCCAAAAACATGCAGCTTAGGTTCAATTGGTGAGTGAGAGTGTGAATCGTTGTCTGTCTCTATGTGTCAGCCTTGTGACAGACTGGCGTCCTGTCCAGGGTGTACCACGCCTCACGCCCAATGCAGCTGGGATCGACTCCAGCCCCCCGTGACCCGAGTTGACCCGGATAATCGGTTACAGAAGATGAATGAATGAATGGGCATCAAGTCATAGGAATACCACATCCACCTTGATCAAGAGAGAATGAAGAAGGAGTCAGTTGCACAGAAGAATAAGAGATAGGCTTTAGAGGATAACCTGGAAGAACTAAAAAAGAAAAGGAAAACTGTGCAAGAGGTTTCTACAAGTCTATGTGTCACTTTATGTGTCACAGTATTACCGGTACCAGAGGAAGAACAGTTGAAAAAGCCTCCCTGAACCAAACATATATCACAGATAACAGGAGGCGCTTCGACAGCTTTGAAGCAAGGTTAAACAGAACAGTCAAACTTTACTACCCGAATCACAATCTGATATTGTTTGCAAGAAACACAAGTTCAACGTGAACGGTATCAATCGCTGCTCTGTTTTTGTTCACGATAGTGCCTGCCGACGAGAACATGCCCTCTGAGTGCACAGATGTTCCTGGCACGCACAGATATTTACAAGCAAGCTTGGAGAGTCTCTCCACAAAAGCAGGGGGTTGCTGTCTACAGAAAGAGAAGTCTCCTTCATGTAAGCTTGCCTCTCCAGAAAGCTGACATGGCTGAGAGTCATTCTTTTTGTATTAAGGAGATTAAAGCCTGCAATTCGAATGGATAATTACAATTCAAATATGAACTTTGCAGCTTTATATGCCCTTGAGATGTTGGTGTAGACCTGGTACAGTATGTTATTGCCTCTGGTCGGGAAGTAAATGTTTTGGTGAAATTTTGGCAGTACAGCTTTCAGTTCCACATGATTAAAGTCTCCTGCCACGATGACAATTGCCTCTGGCTGTGCAGTCAGCTGGGTAAAATAAAGTCCTGTTTTGCGGATGCAAAGTTTATACCGTCTTCCAAAGTCAACAAGTACGGCTCTTCCAAACTTGAATAAGGCCTTGAGTGTCTGAACAAACAAGAGCACCAAACCCCTGCGTCCACATGCACCGCCATTTTCACCTCCACCCAACCCAAGGTGTCTCCCATGTTGGAGAAAATACCTTTTCATTATCATTCTGCACGACTGAAGATGATAATGGAAACACATGATTACCCCAGTATGGATCTCATCACCTAGTGCCCCAGATTCCAAGATCCTGGTGTATGTCTTACTGGACACTACAATTAGGCATATTTTGTTGACAAAGAGGTGTGAAAAGCTGAAGGTATAAATGGAGCCAGTGAAACTAAAGCTTTCTACTATGATGGCAAAGAACTCCATTGTGAAGAGTCAGAGAATAAGTGGCCACAAATAACCCTTTTCTGCCAGAGCCGGTTATAGTGCCGATTCGGAGCCGGTGCACGTGCTGGTTCACAGGTTCATTCTTCTCCTTACAAATGTTGCTCCTGGCTTTTCGAGCTGACACTGGCATCCAAACACCACTGGTACAACACATGTGTGGTGCTCGTCTTGATCGATATTGAGCGATTATGTTCCTATTAACACTGAGTAAGCTAACGATAGCCCGTTAACATTAGCCCGCTAACGCTAGTCAATTAAGGCTAGCCAATTAAGGCTAGCCAATTAACGGTAGCCAATTAACGGTAGCCTGCTAACGCTAGCCGTGTCAATAACATTGCCTTCAAACATATCAAATATAATGAATAATACATTATACATTTTCGTTTGCCGTGTTGGTCACGATAACCCCACCCCCAGCCCCTGACATAAGCAGTTTGTGGTTCAAGACCAGCAAAGAGTTGGTGCAGCTGTGGAACCAGTTTTCCCTGCCAGTAGCCGGGTCTTTGGCAGTGGAGAAGTAAGTAAGACTTCTTATTGGCTGTGACTGCTCCAGAGCACTTGCACCACGAAATGTCATCACAGGAGATGACTATGAGCCTTATGCAGATTAATTTAGTCGCACATATGTGGCACACCACACAGAGTGCAACTCTAAGGATGTGCTGTGTCAACACAAATCCAGCTGCATTTGAAAGCGCTTGGATCACGCTTTGAGGAAAAGAAAAGAGAAGAAGAAAAGAGCATATCTCAGGGGGATATTCAGTTTCTGCAGGTCCTAAAGGATATAATCCACCAGAATGATTGTGGTAATCTAGAGATGTTTCATCTCTTTCGTTAATTATGGAAAAATTATGGATTTACAAAACAGCAAAAGTGGCATGCTTAAAGATGAAATGTGCAAGTCAGTGACATTGTTATTGTCAAAGAGACAGGTAGACAGTTCATCTAACCTGTTTGTTTGGAAAAATGTGTTTTATTAATTATGACATGTTTTTTATTAATTACGTTAAAAGGCCTGACTTTCATTAAAGATGATTGCTAAGTTGTTTTCTTTGATATGTGATCTTAAAATGTCTGTTATACTGTTAATGCAGTCAGTCACATTTCAGTCACATGACTCTATGACGGTGAAGAGAGAGAGATCATGGGTGCAAAAGACAACTTGCCTAGGCCCTCCTTTTATTTATTTCTGTTGGTCAGTAGGTGAACTAAGAAATATATTGTTTACATTGTTAAAAGGTTTAATTAATGGAAATAAATATGAGACATGAAATATGTTATCATATATTTCAATTTGTCTTGTCTGTTGTAGTTTGTATCATCTGTAACGATCTTCTGTGAAGATTAAAGCTTGTTGTGGACATCTGTACGAGTTGTGGACTCTTTAATGACTAGCAGTTATATTTCCAATATCTTATGTAGCGAGTACCTCTTAATTTTTAAGAAGAGACTCGAGACTTGGCTCTTTCGTGAACACATCAGGTGTTGGGTGTCTCCATGAAACTCGCCTGACACATTTAATAGAATGATCATTAAGCATATTATTATTTGTCTATATTAATGGGACAAAAGCCTACTAAATATAGCCTAGTCCTAACTAGACCTTCGTACTTCATTTCATTTGTACAGAAGGTCTAGAACTGCTCTCTCACTTGAAGGCGGTGCTGTTGAAGTTTAAAATCTATTGGCTCAGCTGCAGTGCCACTCCGGATCTGCTTTAACCAATCGCTAACGTTTGGTTGTAACGTATTACATGCACCGGGGACACCACAACAACGATTGTCTTAGCTTCGCCATTCGTAGCCTTGGATAACTAATTTACATAATAGCAGGAGCCAGCTGGAAAATTCAACTTTTCCCGAATCCCGTGGGAAGAAGCGCTACAACATCCTGACCACCAACAAAACTAAGTAGCAGACAGATCGAATAGCTTCGTTAGCATCCATGTTCTTCCAGCTGCTTATTGACTACAACGTAAGCTGTTGCGCGACCAGGTACATCACTGTTCTCAGCCACGCCTCCTGCTCCCTGATTGGAGGACAAACCCAAGATCACGCCCAGGACAAACTTCAGGGAAAATCGAGTGTTGTTATACATAGCAGGGCCAGACCTAGAACTGAAGCTGAATGGAATTGAGCGGAAGTATGTAGGCGGGCGGAGCCGGGCTATACTTACTACTTATATCCAAATTATTCACCTCATAGACACTGCCATTAATTATTCCTTAAACACATTGGACAAAAATTGGCAAAATCACATTGGTCAGCCATATACTAGGTCTTGACCTAGTCTTATTGTGTTTGACATTGGATAATGATGACTTTTGACCATAAGCCGCTCATCAGGAAAGTGAAATCAATTTACCAGTCTCCTGCCATGTCAAATCAGAATAATAAAAAAAAAGGTGGATAATATAGACACTGGCTGCTATCCTGATCATCTGCTTTAGAGACTCTAGCCACTGCAGTTGTTTGTCCTCTGCTGCAGAAGCATGTTATTGTTTGTGCAGTAATGGACTAATCTACTCTTTAACTGTCCAGGAAATTGTTGCATAAGACTCCAGACATCTACACCACTCTCCGAGGAATGTAAGTTCTGAAAAAAAAATTGTGGTCTCTATACAATATGTTATTATTATGATGATGATTACGATTATTAATAATGTTGTTGTTGTCATTTCTATGACTTCTGAATGTTACAGTTAAACCTCATTACTAATTAAATGTAGGTCTTAGTCAGATTAGCGTATTTGTACTGTGCTAACTTTATATAAAGTAGAATTAAATCCTAATTAAGATCCATTTAAGAAAGTTTCAAGTGAATTACTAATATTATTCAATATTAAATGGTTTCTAACTTATTTTTATTTTCTTACATATTTGTAATATCATGACCATTTCTGTATATATCTCTACAGTAGAGGGGGCACCAAGGCAAGTTTGGAAAAAGTAAACACCAGCTGCTTCCCATTTATTTACTCTGCTAGGCATCTTACTAGACAGCTCGCATATCAATGCCCACGCCCTTTTCACGCGATATGATGGTAGCTTTGATATCTTTGTTTTGCCACGATTTGGCTGGCTCCTGGAATGCTGTACGATGGCATTTAAACAGGGTGAGACTTTTTCTATGTGTTGATCTGGTGGCCACATTCTGATGGGTCAATGACATGTCTTTGCAGTATATGTGCAGAACTCACCTGTTCAGACTGAACTACCAGAATGTATTGTTGATCACAGTAGACACAGTTTAATTAGAAACTAAAACAACCACAGCAACAACCAAAAATAGATTACAGCCATGCAAACACCTTGCTAATAAAAAAAAAGAAAAATAAATACTTGCCAAAGGCTTTAAGCCAGGATGTATCGAGCCTGTTGTCCTGTTTCATATTCTCAGCAGGATATACAGAGGGCTGTCTGAGTACACTCTGGAGGTCTGACTGAGCCTCTTTATTGTCCTCCTCAGAAAAAACTTCTTCCACTAGTGTCAGCAACGATGCAACCACCCACAGCATCACCTGATAATATCAAGGAACACATAGTTATTTTGGTCAGCAGGCTGGGGGGTTGGTTTTAAGAGCTGGAAAAGTCCCTGATTTACTGCATTTCATCAAAAATGCAATGATTTTAGTTGTTAGCAGCAGTTAACCAACTGCTAGTGAAGCACCAGTTAGAGTACCTTCTAATCAGATTCATAGAATAGGAAACAATTAGTTGACCACTTTTTCACGAGTTGTTCTTGATTAATTGTGAGCCAGCCAGGTAGTGATGCACTGTATAATAATAATAATAATAATAATAATAATAATAATAATAATAATAATAATAATAATGATAATACATTTAGTTGCACAGCACTTTTCAAAACAATGTTACAAAGTGCTTCGCACCCAATAAATAAAATTGTTATCAAATAGAGAAAAATAAAAAATAGCGCAGATTAATTCACTATTTCATAAGTACCTTCTTCCACTTTTTGTGGTCCCCTAAGTAAAGTGATTGTGCAGCTCAGCATCTGGTTCACAGTTAGTCAAGAACAACTACTGAATAAAGTGGTCAGTTTTTAGGTCGAGTCCCATTCATGAATCAATCATTACTTAATAATTAATTAATAGAGGATTTGTCAATCTGTTCTATAGTAACTCATCATTATTTATTGAATTATTAGGGAAGTGCATATTAATGACTCATCATTTATCAAGTAATTTCTCATTCATTCCTCACTCATTTCTCAATGAACTAATAATATGCTATTGTGTAAATTAGAGAAGAGTTACTCTTTAACAGATATGTAGCATGTTCATCATTTGTTCCTCACTCATTTCTTAATTATGTTATATCAAGTTTAATTTGGCATTATGTAAGCATTACATTTGACTATGAATATGTTTGATCTACTTTGTAATATTCCTCGATATGTATTAAAATATTGTGCTACTGTACGATCATATCTTTTGTGTGATTTTGTATAACCTGTTGAGCAGTCACAACATAGCTGAGCCATCACAACTAGTTCTGCATAACAAGATACAGATGCAACCTTTAATGCTTCACAACAGTTAGTTAGTGGCTGGCTCGCTCACATCAAAATAACATGGCCAATAGAACTCGCTTTGAGGTCAACAATTTCTCCGGAAGAGGTCATTGGAGTAGGATATTAGAGGAATACAGTTTATGGTTTTATCAGAGTCAGTAAATAGAACGAGTGATTAGACTGGGAGAAACCCCAGCGATCAACGCACAGAGCATTCGTTCTGTGAAGAAGTTTCCTGATCAGGTCCTCACTCTGGCATTGTGCCATTTACAAGAAGGAAATTAATAGATTTGTAGGCATGTTTGGTGGATGTCAAAGTCCTCCGCCTAAAATTAGTTATTGTAACCTGTTTTTGAAGCAAATTACAGGAAGTGTGGATCAGGCAAGAGCTAAGTAGCAGGAAGTAGGTAGATTGCAGAAAGGGAAGGCAGAAAAGGAGGTGAAAAAGGCTGAAACATTTCTGACTAATTGTCAATGTTTTTTGGGAGAAGTTAAATTCTCCCTTATCTCTGCATGGCCCTCTACACATCCGACACACCAAATGCCAGTTAAGACCTTGACTTCTCCAGAGACACAATGTACTAATAAACTTGACCTCATGACATGGATCAACCGCCCACCGCGCCAACACTTCCACCTGCATATGCTTATGTGCAAGATATGCTGGCTACCTATCAGCATCAAATGCCCCAGACTAAACTGACCTGAGCCCACAGGACTCAGCCAAACATTATCTAGGTAAAAAGGTACAAATGACCACTGAACAACCCACTCAACCTGTTGCATCACCAGACACAATCTCAGACTTTGTTGTAACACATTCAGGTACTGCTAACCACTACACCACCGTGTGGCCTATGTCCCATATTCCTACATTGATAATTAACTTATTGCTCACCAGAGATACTGTCGTGTAGTCTTGATATTTAGGGCCTGTTTACACAACAACGCTCTTGGGTGAAAGCGACAAAATATTTTAGCAGATATGCTTTTCGTTTAGATGGCGATGTCGTTTTTGGGTCTTTAAAACGCAAAAAAATGAAACCACCCTCCAGATTGGAAATCTTGATAACACTCCACCATTCCACCACTCCATCCGTCTCAAGGGTTGAAAATGCAAAAGTGTGCTCTGATCAGCTCATGCTGGCTCTCGTCGCGTATGCATTTACGTAACATCCACATGCAGTCCAGGCAAACATGTCGGACTATTTCAATCCATCAGACATTCAAGTGGCCCTAGCAGCTCTTCTAACTGTCCAGGAGTTGTTTCAGGAGTCAAGCAGAATTATCACATTTTTCACAATTATAACTGTACAGAGAAGGCGCATTAATTACCTTGGCAATTTTTTGAATTCAGCGGAGGCGAAACAGAAAGCTATTTGAGTAGGCTATTTTGCGCTGTGGAGGAAAATCAATATAATGAACACTGTAATTTCTCTTTCCTAGACACATGTCAGCACTTTCAGCTAGCTAGCTGTACGTCTGCGAGATATACTACGTACAGGTGGATATCAGCAGAAGATTCCCATACGCACTATGCTGAGTGTACGTTGGAGCCTACAGTCCTCTCGTCTGGAACAAAGGCCAACTCTGTGGCGTACAAAGAGTCCATGTACTCATTGACCTCCTGTGTATATAAGCAGCACAGTTTCTGCTTGGATTTGTCAGTTTATCCATATCCTACCCGGAGACGGAGACTGCCCCTACTCAGCTGACTAGCCAGTGTGACTTGTTTGATTGGGTTTGTCTGTTAGTGATAGACATTTGACTGTACTTGACAGTATATGCTTTTTGACTTGTATTAATTATACTTATAATAAATCTCTAAAGGACAACCTGCTTGAACACTTTCATTTCTCACTCAGGCAATTATTCAACTCTGCCCCCACATGCGCTACTAGGAAGAGTAGTGTCTACGCAAGCAGCCTTACTCTCCTCCTCCCTATCAATCAACCCTTCTAGATTCACTAACAACTGTGGTGCCATGCACTTTCCAAAATTTGGGTTTGGTTTAGAAATCATTTTAGGTTTTTATGTCAACTTCTACCATGATGCCTTTAGTAAAGAATTACTTATTTCCCCCATCTCTTACCGATGCCACCTACAGGCTTTCAGAGCTTTCTCTACAAATAGTCTCTTTCTTCAGTTTCTCAGAATTACCCTCAATTTTCAACTTGCCTGCGTCCAATTTGTACCATTATTTTCAAATGAGGCATTGCACTTTTTCTTTTTTTCACTTGTTAACCCTCCCTACAAAGCAACCAATGCATGACTTTCTGACTCTTAAACCCCATCAAAAATCACTCGTATCCTTGATATGTGATCAACTCATGAGTTCTGTTGTACATCTGCTCATCAAAAGCAGACCTGCTTGGGAGCAGGAGTTAGGGGCTGTGCAGGACTGTGTGCCCCCCGCAGATGCTGGAGAAGAGAGTGGGGAATGGAGATGGAGAGTTTTGTGGTGACAGAGGTCTTTCTGATCAATGAGGTTATCAGTCTTGGAGCAGTAAAATGCAACTCGGTTCCTGAGAGACAGAGTATGTCCAGTATGTACAAATGAGCCAAGTGGCATACCTGTGGTCCCAACAATAACATAGAGTTTCAAAATCTTATTTATCTGAAATGTACCTTAATGTAGTAGACAAGTGTGATAGATGCCATGCCTCTCCTTGTAATTTGAGCCACATGTTTGTTTTTTGTTCTGGGCTACATTCGTTTTGACAAGAGTTCTGGGAAGCCAGATTCATTTAATTCACTAGCTACAGAAATAATAGCTTTCACTTTTCATCTGGTAAGATATCATATCCTACTCCTTTGGAAGTCTTCTTAAGTTCCATCTATGTCTTTTCTTAAGATGGAAAAGACAGTTCTGTCATTTTTTTGCTACCTGTTTGGCTTGAATGTATGTTTGTATGTATTGTAAGCTACACACCATATCTATCCCTCCATCTAAGCCACATGTTGGATTGTACTATATGCCTCCCACATAGATGCTGTTTTGTTATTCATTCATTCATTATCATTGACCGCTTATCCGAACCCGGGTCACGGGGGGGCAGGAGCCGATCCCAGCCGACATTGGGCGACAGGCCGGGTACACCCTGGACAGGATGCCAGTCCATCACAGGGCTGTACTTGTGTGTGCATTAGATACGAAGAAAACAGATTTACTCACTCTTAAAAAACTCATAGTGCTCACATAGTGCTACTAGTAGTCAAACACTCCATTGGATACTGTGAATGTTTCTAAAAGAATTATGTCAGTTCAGATAGTAGATCAGGAAATATTTCACAAGATAGCTGAAAGCTTGAGATAATGGTGACTGACTGACGACCAGTTTCACAACCCTAGAGCCATACCACTAGGGTTTTTATTTTCAAGTTTTTACATTTAATGTATTGATACATAGTGCTACATACATTATGGAGAATGAAAGTTGATCCATCCTATACAAGCAGCTCTTTGACATGGAAATTGTGTCTGGGTTATTTGTGTCTGGCTTTGTTGCCTATAGAGGCCCCATCTCCACAGCCTTGTGATACCTGCAGCCAACACCTGCACCTCTTTAATTACTTAACTGACATGTGACACCTTCCCATTGTGCAGGTAGGGTTAATATTTTAACATCACTTATGAAATGAGTTTCTCTGCGGTGTCTGGCAGAAACTTAAGGCCCAGATCAAATGGGCAATGTAGTGGAAACTGGCTGATGGTGAAACATATATGCCAACAGTCTGCCAGCAAATCCTACTGGCTTACTTTTATATCTGATACCTCACTCCTTCTTTCATCAGCAGTAGGGGGTGTAGCGGTGATAGGAACAACACCAGTACAAACATGGGTAGAACATTTTGAAACTTTAGCATCATATGTAGCCTACCACTGTTACAGCTAAAACAATGGTTTGACAGACTATTTTTGTATCTGATATGATAATATTACAGCTAATATTATAAAAGTAATCATTATTTTCAGTTTGAGAAACTGCCAGAGAGAAGTTGCTTAAGCTGCAGATCCACCGTCACCATCTTCTCATGTTACTGAGAACCTGAACCTGTGTTTTGAGAGTAATCAGTCAGTTTGAGACTGATTGAGAGTTTTAATCAGGTTTTAATCCTATTTTTTCAATTTTAATAATATGTCTGTATTTGAATGTCTTTAGTAATGAAATACATGTCACAATTGTTTCATAGTTTAGTGAGAGTGCTTGCATTTTCTCAATTCATTGTAGGAAGTGTATCCATAGGAATTAATAATTTATTGTACGATTCTACACAAAATAAGTAAAGTAGTGCGTCCCTTATGTAGCCGTATGTCGTCTTTGTGTTAACCTGTATGTTTGTTGGCATCAGTCCTTTTGCTGACCACTACCTCTTTGGCCAGCTGACAACTAAACAGACTGCTTTGCTGTGAAACACACTCTGAACTTGACTGAAAATGCTCACCTTCCACTTCTTCAGGTGATGCTGGGGAACAGATACCTCCTGCTTCCACCAGGTTTTTCCATCTGAAAAAAGAAAAGTATTAATAACAGATTTAAAAAAGAAACACTATTCATTCTTCACCAGGCATTTTTCTTGAAATGCCTGGTGGAATATTTCTACAAGGATCGAGGAATTCTATTTTTATGAGTAAAGGGGCACCACTCAGAAAAGAAATAGTTCGGTTTTCATGATCGTCCTCTACCAAACTAGGAATTCCCAGAAAATTCTAAGAACATCCACCTTTCAGAAGGTCACAAAATTGGTATTGTGGTATCTTAGAATTACTATCATGAGATATTTATACCATTAAATATGAATGTCTAATGCAATATATTCTCTGTATTTCAGTTCATTTATTGGGCTTATATTAAAATGAGGAAGACACATGCTATTTGATAACGTACCTGGCTGGCTGGACAATTTAAAATAAAATGTAGCATTTTTGTTTATACTGCTGGACTTTGTTTGTTTCTGACTTTAACTCCCCTTCATTTTTTGTTGTTTTCCTTCTGCAGACGAGGAACACCTGCTCCTCATCAGCCTCTCCATAAAAGCTTGGTCAAGACTCCAACCCTATGCAGATAATTCTGTCCTGTTCAGTAGTGCTGACATACCTTTCTTTTTTTTAAATTTTTCTCCTTGTATTTTTTTCTTGGATGTATAGTTACCGGGCTAGCACCTAGTGGTTAGCACCTTGCCTCACAGCAAGCGGGGTGGCCGTTTCGATCTCGTGTGGAGTTTGCATGTTCTCCCCGTGTCGGCGTTGGTTCTCTCCGAGTACTCCGACTTCCTCCCACAGTCCAAAATCATGCAGCCCGTGGGAGTGAGTGAGCGAGCGTGTGAATGGTTGTCTGTCTATATGTGTCAGCCCTGCGACAGACTAGCATCCTGTCCAGGGTGTACCCTGCCTTTCACCAAATGCAGCTGAGATCGGCTCCAGGCCTTGCATTTCTCTATTTTAACTGGAATCTTCAAATAATCCAAAAATAACTCAGCCTCTCTCTGCTTCTGTTAGTAAAGCAGACATGGATGGAGAGTAGTGCACAGGATGACATCTGGATCAGATTACTCAACACTGTGCATGTGTAAGGAATAGCCTTCAATGACAGACTAATGTCAAGCCTGCATGCAGCTACTACAGTTTAGAATAGACCAGACTAAGGATGCAGATTCAGAAGGTGAATTGTAGCCTAAACTGGTGTTTTTGCCAGTAGTAGAGGCCTAGACTTGTAGGAATCCATAGAGCCCATTTTTATTCATATATCAGGACATCAGTGGTCACATGATTGCTTTGAAAATCATCAGGCCAAATCGCAGAGCAAAAAAATAACTTAAATTTGCAGCTTTATTTCATTGATTTTCCGACATGATGTCCCAACATGCTTGGTGCCAATGTAACCAGTTTTAATGATACGTCTCTATAAGGATATAAAAAGACAGCCCTCTACAGCCTCTGAAAGAAAAAAATATTGGCCAAAAATGTTATGGCCCGCCGGCAGGCTGTTCTCATGCTTATGGGTTTAACAAACTGAGTCTAACTCTGAACTCTGAGTGAATTTGCCAATTTGTTCATCTAAAATGTGTTGGGTAATTTAGAGGTTAAATACATTGGATTTTGACATCTACTCTACTCTTTGCTCAACAGTATTGACTGACTATATTTCAGATATTTTAACTAATGTAGTTTAATCAGTTACAGACTGCCTACACAGAATAAAAAAAACATTCTGCTACACCTCAGAAATATAATATCCATAACCTCCTTCATACAATCATTAGGGCTGTCAATGGATTTAAAAAAAATAACTTATTAAGATCATATTTTGAAATGAATTAATCTAGATTAAAAATATTTTACCCCTAAAGCTTCTTGAAGGGCATATTAAATACAAAAAAATCACCAAATTCATCAGTTACCAATTTAATATCATCATAAACAGATGCAGGTTCAAAAAGAAAAAAAAGCTAGCTATCAGTAGCAGTAACTGTAGTAATCAAAAAGCTGTATTTCGCACACCATTGTACTTAAACAATGAAGTACACACAGAGCGATGCAATTTCTAAAAGAAAATCAAAAAGTGCCACGTGTCCAGGAATCAACTTGGACATTCTGTCACATATTCCAGGGAAAAGTGCGAGACAAAAGGTGTTCATAAAATGTACAAAAAGAGTAAAACCTCTGCTGCAGTCTTAATCCAGACAATATGACTTCTTAATCATTCTTCACACTCATCTCACAATGACAGGAGCCAAGCTCTCTTTCTTTAACGATGTGCCTGACAGTGAAAACAGGCGCTGGCATGGCACTGTAGCTGGTGTTGAAAGTGAAACTATCAGGCTGGCCGCTGGAGGTTTCATGACGTCAAGGTAAACAAAAGCATTAATATTTTACTTATTAAGGCCCAATAATGCATTATGTATTTCAGCCCTAATAATCATCAACAAATCTTTAATATTACAGTAATCATATTCCATCAGTGCGATCAGTCACATCATGAGTAATAGAGATAGGCCTTAATAAGTAAGGTAAGCTTACATAGTCCTTGAGTAACAGAGCTCCACTAATTAATGTGCTTCAGTGTACGCAGTACACACAACAAGACCGGAACTTTTGAAGTGTCTGTCATTAGGCCTCTCAAAACCCACCCCAAGTCCCAGAAACATTGATGTAAAGAAAGAAACCTCATAACCTGGAGGACTCTTCGAGCTTGCATGCCATAGAGACTACAAAGTACACCAGGATCATCATGGCAAAATTCTAAACCACCTATAAAAGAATCTACCTTCAAGTCATACAATGTTATGCACCCACCAATGACACCAAAGAAGAAAAGGGACAACTTCTACAACCAGCAACAGCAGATACTCCTGGCCAAGAAAGACAGAGACATCACTGTAGTCATTGGCGATATGAAAGCAAAGGTTAGAAAGAACAACAATGGGTACTAACTGGTTATGGGAATGTGGCAACATGGATGAAAATGGAGAGAGATTTCCAGTGATGTATTCCAGAAAGCAAGTATTAGTAAGTAGTAGTATGATAACTCTGAAATGAGGGAAACTCTGGGTTTTCCATTCCAGAAAGACATCAACTCATATACATAACTCACTCTGAGAACCTCACCTGCTTGCAAGCAGGTTTCCTTCACCAAACTCTAGGTTTCTCTCTGTCTCCTCCCTCTTTCAGAGACATTTCCCTATTGATTCAAAGAGCATATCGAAACACATTCATTAGCAAAGGCTTGTGTGTTTGTATATCATTGTTTTATTCCCTGACTGTTTAAGGTTACCACTTTTTGAACAGAAATATCAACATACACAGCGCCACTGTGATCCTCAGTTCAGAATAAATAAATAAATAATATAATCCACGTCTTTCTTTTTGCAAGTCGAAGTTCTTCACTGTGACTCCGTGCTCTGTATGCAGTCTCTGTGTACACAGACAGCTGTTAGTTTGTTAGAGCAGTTCCACTAAATTGTTTAACACCTTAATTTTCCACGGTCCCGCCGACGGGCCAGCCGAACTTTTTGATATTTCGATGTTTTTCTCTCTCAATTTTAGTGATATACTGGAACATGGTGCCAACTGTGCCAGGATATCATGTTGGGAAGCTGCCAAAATAATGCTGTGAAATTAGGCCATTTTTATTGCTAAGTTATTAACATGGTGATCTTCATAGCGGTCATGTGACCTCTGACGTCATACTATCTGAATGAAGATTGGCTGTATGTATTCTCACAGGTATCCTCTTTACATACATGTCTACTTTATGCTGATGACATGCAATTTAAGTCAAAAACCACATGTTTTCTCTTGCAGTAAAATGTGCTATTTCCGCCTACTATTTTCATATTTCTGCATACCGGGGTCCCTAAACAGGCTTTGAATTACATAAATGGGTATCACTGGAAAGCTGAGACTCTTGTGGAGTCAATAAACCCAGTTTTATTTATGCAGATGATGTTAGTCCCTGTAGAAGCCAATTCATTGCGGTGAGGGCATTTCTCGAGTCTCGACCTTGCTGTATAAAATTAGTTGCTGTGACCTCTAGGATTATCACAGCCTCATGAAACTTTACAGACACAAACTAGAGACCTAGAGCTTTCAGAAGATGTATCTGTATGTAGCTTTCCTGTATATATGACAATAAGGGGGTTTCTCAGCAGTTTAGAGAACAGAAATGCTCGCCATTGAAACACTGAAAATACAAAAATCTCCAAAATGACCAAAGTTTTTGAAACCAAATCACGGTATAGATTTGTCTGTGTTCTTCTCAAGATCTTGTTACATTGTTGTCATATTCTGTGGGGTGTCTGACCCCTTTTTTTTTTTTTTTTTATCAATTCCTGATCTGAAAAAATAGCAACATTGAGCACTAGATGTGTGTAACAAATGCTTTCAACCCAGAAATTGCTGCTACAACTTATGGGACCAAGTTGAACCTGGAAATTGGACTTTATCAGCCAGACTATGATACTGGGACCCTAATACACCTTAATAGGTGTAATTAAGTAATTAATTTATTAATTATTAATCAAATCATGTTTACTAGAGATTTTTGACCAGAACAACTTGACACACATTGCTGTGCTCATCTCAAATTAATCTTCAGGTTCTCAGCTTTCAGATGATGTGCATCACATTCATGTGGCATTTATTGTTGACCTTCTATCTGCCTTTAAACACCCACTGCCCACAGCCACCAATTTTCAAAAAGTGGGGTCTGGAATGGTAAGGGGTTAATGTGGAATTTCAATTTATATTGTAAAAAATCCTTGTGAATTTTTAGACAAGCAAGAACAATGAATAATAAAACCATCTCTGTTACTCTGATGTGACTGGTCGCAATGATGTAACATGATTCCTATAGCATTGAAGATTATATGAAGCAGGTTATGGGTATTATATTTCTGAGGTGCAGCAGCTGCAGAAAGTTGTTATTTTTCTGTGTTGTCTCAAACTGATTTAACTACATTTGTTAAAATATCTGAAATACAGTCAGTGAATGCTGCTGAGCAAAGAGAAGAGTAGATGTCTTAAATATCAAATCTGCTGAATTTTTTCCTCCAAATGACCAAACATGTCACAACAATCATGTCTCAATGTCTTTTTTTATTTTTCATCTTCAGTTGATACCTCTTTGTTTATCCCCATCAGTTTAAAGCTGAACAAATATTTCAAATGTTTGTTTTTATTATTTAACAGTCAGATATACCACTTCATCCACTTCATAAAACTTTGGAAAATTTCTCCATCTCACACTCTTTTTTATAAAAAAGATACATACAGTACGAGCTGCCTTTTATTTACCTCTAGCCATGGTGAATTGTAGTAAAGGGGCTCCATTAATGCTGCCTTTAGTAGTGAACCTACTCTGAGATAACTGAACTTACTCAAATCATCTGCTTTGTAACAGGAAACTCAGAGTTTCCTATCTGAGAACTGAGAACAGAGTTCAGGGTTAGAATCAACAAATAGAGTTTGTTGAACCTCCTTTCTTAAACGGTGCCCACGTGTCTGTGCTGATTACAACCTCGACAAAGGAGGGACAGTCTTCCCCAATAAAGTCATCCACAAAGCAACATAGATATTACCTGACTACACTACTGATAACCAGATCGACTAAATATGTATAAACAGGTATTACAGATGCTCTCTCCTGGATGTACGAGTGAAGAAGGGAGCAGACATTGTGTCAGACCACCACCTACTAGCAGCCAAAACACATCTCAAGCCAAAGTGTTGTAACAACCTCAGAAAATTCAACATCTAGCTTTTCCAGGATATAGAAACAACTACCAAACCACCTTACAGAACAGATTTCAAACCCTGCAAGAGGAGGACAAAAGACTAGAAAAGCCTGAAACACATATGGCGGGAGTCATGTTTGGAAGTAGTATGGGGGAAGAAAACAAACCACAAACCATGGTTATGAACAGAAACACTGAAAAAAAGGACACACTAAACAAATGCAAAACAGAAGCAAAAAAAGGCAGCAGCCCACAGAGACTATGAAGCAGCAAACAAGGAGGTGAAGGGAATTTCATCGAGGAACTAGCATAGCAAGTAGAGGAAGCAGCCGCAAAAATCAACTTGGAGGATCTCTACCTAACCACAAAGAAGGTAGTCAGCGGATTTGAGCAGAAAAAGCATGGATTCGCAACAAACCAGGACAACTCCCTAAAACTAAGGAAGCAACAACAACAAGAAAGGTGGACCTAGTACTTTCGGGAGCTGCTCAGCAGCACATCAGGGAATACATGCTTAAAATCAACCGTGCCCCCTCAACAAGATCTGAAGTGAAGAACCACAACGGCACTATCTGGGAGAGAGTGCGGAAGGGGTTGATGAAAAGCTGAGATAAAACCAGGCTGGCTTCAGAAATAGAAATTCATGTAGCAACCAGGATCAGGAACCCTAGGATCACCATAGAAAAATCCACAGAATGGCACATATCTGCTTATGTCAATTTCATTGACTTGGAAAAGGCGTTTGACACTGTAGGCTGACAGCTGCTATGGAAATTCATGGATCATTATGGAACCCCCCCCCAAAATACATCAACATCATCAAGAACATGTATCATGGAATGCAATGCAGAGTGCTCCAACAGAGATGTGAACAAAAAAAAAGTTTGAAGTGCTTACAGAGGTGAGGCAGGGCTGCTTGCTTTCTCCTTTCCTTTTCCTTTTATGCATCGACTTGATCATGAAACAAATGACAAACAATACAAAGACAGCCGTCCAGTGGGGTTTGACGGAGCATCTTAAGGACTTCGACTTTGCTGATGATGTCTTCCGACTCAAAATAAATGGACCAAAATCAAAATCATGCTGATCAACATATGTGATAGCTGTTTATGGTTACAGTGGGGAAAAAAAGGTAAAGCAAGAACAGCATTTAACATCCTCATCAAGATACATCCTGGTGATCAACTGGCCAAAAGCTGGATTGGTCACACGGTAAGAAAAACAAAACAGCAATAAGCAAGCAGGCACTGACTGGGAAAGCACAAGGCAAATAGGGGAGAGGAAAACCCAGAAACACCTGGTGAAGGAGCACAGAACAGGAGTTTAAAAAGAACGGACTGACAAGGCAGGAGCTGGAGAGGATAGAGACAGGGGTGGAAACTACTCATCAATGGCCTATGTTCTGAAAGAAACACTAAGGTCCAAGTAAGTCAGTAAGTAGGTCAGGCCCTCTTCAACCCCCTCACATTTAATTTCCCCCAAACAAATACTTGATAGATCAGTGACAAAGACAAAACTGCTGGACTTGATTCCACATCAACATCATTTGAGTGTTCTCCACGGCAGGCCACATACTGAGGTCTACACTCTACCTAGAGAATGCAGTTTGTTGTTGTTTTGTTCATTTAATTTGACCGAATACATCATAGCAAAGATATAGTCTATTTTTTTTACTTCACCCCACGGAGTGGGACTGAAGTATTGTTTTGGGTGGCGGTGTCTGTCTGTCTGTCTGTCTGTCTGTCTGTCCATGTTTCCGCAGCATATACATCCTCTGGCCAACAGAGGGCGCTGTGGGGTGAAGTCTACCATCTCTGATTGCCTTGTTTTTTTTGTTTGTTTTTTTGCTGATCTGAAAAATGATCCGATCCGTAAATCAAAACCGTGACACTGATCTAAATAATGTAAGTAATGTTTCTGACACTGTAGCCTAAGTGCAACCCAAGTCTGGGGGAGGTTATTTCTGTTAAAAGAAATTCCTTTGGTCATCACTCCCCTAATTTATGTTTGCAGAACTAAACTAGATCCATTTTTTCAAGAGACGGCTGTGGCTCAGTTGGTGAACCCACTGATCAGAAGGTCGGTGGTTCGATCCCAGACTGTGGCAGCCTAAATGTCGGAAGTATCCTTGGGCAAGAAATTAAAAAAATTATTCCCGATACTGTGTTCATTGTTGTGTGAATGAATTCCTGATGGTGGCAGGTGGCACCATTTAGGGCAGTCTCAGCCACCAGTATGAATGTGTGGGTGGTCACAAAGACTAGGGAAGTACTATGTAAGTGCAGTCCATTTACCATTATATTATTAAGCAAAAGATAAATAACACACAATTACAGACATCACTAACTGCTTTCACATTGTAGCACAGGCGAAATAGAACACACAAGATGATACAGTACAGCTCCAACAGACCAATACAGAATACTAGCGTGCAGTTAAATAACAGCCCCTATTCTGGTTCAGGGCTAACTCTACTCAGGGTAAGCCACTGATAAGCATCTTCATATCAAACACAGAAGTCTTGTACTTTGTTAGGTTTGTACAATCTTTACCATATTCAGAATAATTTCAAATACAATGTTACAGCCAAGGAAACAACAGTAAAGTTGCATGCTCTCCCCACTTAATTACAGCATATTATTCATAAATATTTTCTTCAAGGTCTAGCTGGGTTATGAAATATGAGATTAACCTACCTATCTTCAATAACACAAAAACAACTTTTTGCGTGAAGTAAATGATCCCAATCTTGCGGATTCCGTGAGATCTGACAAAAGTACCATCAAAGCACAAAGAAGTCACAGAGACTGAAAAGGTGAAGGCAGAACTTTAGTATGGCACCAGTATGGTTCTGGCATGGTTTTAAGTCACAATATTTTCCATAGTAAGGGCACATAGGCTTACCAGGATCAGTGACAACTTCAGATATTGTTAATCTCGCAGCTTGTCTACACAGAAAGCATTATGGATATATATGCAGATACCCTTCCACAGGTATTTCAGTCATTACAGCTGTCCACAGAGAACATGCAATGTCTTATGTTTAACCAGTGCTATATACGTGGATCCGTGACCCAAAGCATATTTTTATGCTTCAAGTCTATTGTTCTATTTTATGCACTGCCAAATCCAAGTGACTACTGCTGCTACTGCTGTTTCACTATGCAGGCTATGTAGCTACAACGAAAACATGGATACTGGTCTTAAGATGTGCCCAATAAAATGCAGTCATTAATAATGTTACTGTCATAATAACTGGGCATTTCCTACTGTGACATGTCAAAATGTCCGCCTTAAAAAAAATTGTCCGCTATAAAAATATCAGATATCAAACATATGTTGCCAACCAACTTTCATTTGCTACATTTCCTTTTTTTTTTACTCCCAAATGTGATTGTTACTGTTGACTATAGAAACTACAAGTCAAAAGCCTCAGTACATTTCTCAAAGTTGGTAACACAATTTTACAGTCAGCACTATCTTACAAATAGTTCAACTAGCTTACTTTGTGTTGTAACATTAGCTTGATGAACAATTTTAATAGCTCTAACTGACAATGCTATTAGGTTAAGTTCTGTTATTTTACGTTATAAATAATAACTAAAGCACCCTTGTTGTTCTGGAATATAATTTATTAGCATAAATTAGCTTGTTACACAAAAGTAAGTCCATGTCATGAAAAACTAGAAACTAGATTATTATTATTATTTGTAAAAACTGGTAAATGTTCAAGTAATATTCAATCACAAATTAGTCCCCACTGTGCATTAATAATATTTGTGAGGTGCCTAATTTGCTAAAATGTGTTTTATTTACTGATGATATAAATTTTTGCTGCTCTGGGAAAAGTTAGGAATTCTGTCTACAGTGAATAGGAAAATTAAAGTCTTGAAGAAATGGTTTGACTTCAACAAGTTATTACTGAATTCAAGTCAAACCAAGTATATATGATTTGGTAATCTGCAAATCAGTAGTCCAGCAAAAATGATAGTAAATGATATAGAAATTGAAAAATGTATAAGAATACATTTCTTAGTGTAAATGGACTGTACTCATATAGCACTTTTCTAGTCTTTGCGACCACTCAAAACGCTTTTACACTACAGACTGCGCTCATTCACCCTTTCATACTGGTGGCCGAGGCTACCCTACACGGTGCCACCTGCCACCATCAGGAATTCATTCACACACCGATGAACGCAGCATTGGGAGCAATTTGGGGTTCAGTATCTTGCCCAAGGATACTTCGACATGTAGGCTGCCATGGTCAGGGATCAAACCACCAACCTTCCGATCAGTGGGCGACCACTCTACCAACTCTAACCACAGTCGCCCCAAGTTAGGCTCAAAGATTTTCTTCAGTGGCAATAGTGCAAAGGTGCTAGTCTGGCAACACCAGACTAATTTGCAAAATCAGTCTAGAACCTCTCAGTTCAATTCCAATGGTTGTATCAACAAGTGCACACAAAACTATCTGCAACCAATCAGAACAATAAACCATGATCCCCAACCATTAGCAGTCCGTGGTGGTTAGAGGACTAATGGGTCAAGGGCTGAGGTGCCCTTGAGCAAGGGTGTGTTCCCTGCTGTGTAAAGGGATGTGTTAAATATATGGCTATAATATATACTACCTCATCATCACTGTGAAATGTTAACTAATGTGGTAATTATAAGGACATGGATTGGCATTGTGCATGTCAGTTTTGTATTTCCGTTGCTCAGTGATACTTTGGAGGGCATACCTAGAGATTATGGTACGTAAGGAACATATTGTGGTGTTCAGTGGCTTAACTTCAGCCTATTGCTTTTTATGACACCAGACAAGGTATTAGATTTTCCCAATGAAGAAGTATTATATTGTCATGTATTTTCTATATGACCAAGACGGATATCCCAGTATCCGTTCCTAAAATGTTTCAAAAGTTAAAGACAAATGAATGTGATAGCAAGGCGATCTATAAATATGTTAACTTCCTGATAAGTTAACAATGTGTCCACATAGGCCACGCCAACGGCACACCTGCCTTACACACACGAATTGGCAGCCCCAAAGCCAGTGCCATAATGATAATAATTTAGAATACAAATAGAAATTAAGCAGAAAAATAAATTTAAATATGATATATTTGATTTCCAGAAGTCAACTCCCCTCACATCAAGCCTGTTAATACCTGGCATTTACATGCATCTTGTATGAGCCGATCACAAGTGGACAGTTTCAATGATGTCTGTTGACACCTTTCTCCAAGGAAAATCTGAAGTCAAATTCCTCCCACATATAATATTCTTGGCAAATACATTCTGATTCTGCGTACAACGAGCTGGTAAGAACTGCCTTAACACATTACAGTGATGTTCCTAAAATAGACACTTGGACGGGGAAGCAAGTCACTGCTGAACTCAGTCCAACAAACTGTCCCCAACTCAATCTCAACCGCCATCTCTCACATCAGAATGTGCTCTCACATTAGTTTTTCATTTCATGAAACATTTCATTACCACAACAGCCATATTTGTTCTGTTCAAAGTGTTTTATTTTAATTTTTTCTGTTTCTTCTCCTATCTTTCTGTTTCTTCTTGTTCATCCAATATGTATCTTCAGTTGTGTTACTCCCACTTTTGTCGTAAAGGTGTCTGTACAATGTTAATAAAGATGATCTTCTTTATCAAAGTAATGAGAAACAGACAAAGCTACCTTTATAGAAGTTACACTGTGAAAAAAATGCGTTACTTTTTTTTTTACTATGCGTACCTTAGACATTCATATACATTTCATTTAATCTGTTTAGCATACATAGCCCTCGTTGTATCCTTTGGATGAGACATGCTGCCTCATTGTTCCATCCATCCATATGTGTGTGTGTGTGTGTGTGTGTGTATATTGTAAGTGTGTCCACATAATATAGACTTCAAAATAAAACTTCAACTGTCTACCCTAAAAAAAATATTAGTAGAAATAATAAGATGATAATTAATATCAATCCGGTTAAAAGTATCCGTCCTTTAGTAATTTCTTTGTTGCAAATATATGACATACACTTAGTAAGAAGATATACACAACAGTAACAGGGGATTTTTTTTTAAAATTAGAGTTATCTCAGTTTCCTCACTTCATTCATTTTGAAACTTGTTTTTGAGTGAAGCATTTTTATTTATATGTCCCGATATCACTTATCACAAATTTGCCTTTCAAAACATTCTGTCTGACATTTGAGGTTCTAGGTTTCAGAAACTTTGAGGGCGAACTCTCTGACATCGTCAGGCTGGACATCAGTCACCAATAGTCGTACCTTTGCCGAGTTTGCTCGTCCTTCCGATCATGGACGTGAGTGTAAAACGCAAGCTGCTGGCGTGGTGGCGCTGGAACAATCCACACACTCGGATAGTCCCTGCGGAGCCCTGTGTCGGTGACTCGGTTATATCCTGTTGCATAGTGGCGCAGTTCTCACCATGACTGGAGACATACAGAGTAACGGCACTGAACACAG
>CAFUXE010000182.1:512284-529063 GCA_903364295.1 Serranus cabrilla | reverse complement strand
TAGACAGCATAAAAAAAAATCCCCTTCAAAATAAAACCACAGGATTTTTTTGCCCAGGTAAAGGCCCACGACCCACTGAAAACGGGTCCGCGACCCACTTTTGGGTCCCGACCCACCAGTTGAGAATCACTGCTGTAGATGATCTGATGAAATCTACCAGAATAATAAGGCCTGGTGGTTGTAGATGCATATGCAACCCAGATTTCAAAGAAGTTTGGACACAAACAGTGCTGGAACACAATTTAAACGATATTACAGAAGCTACAGAAAACTAAAGGAAAATAATCAGGGGCTAAATTATGACTATTGCAATTGCAGTATTGCAACCCAGCTGCAAACTTCAGTATATGCTAACTCTGTTTTCAGTATGGAGTGTGTTGTTTGAGTGTAGTGTGTATACACTGTTTTGTATAAATCCAATTTCGAAATGTTTATCCTCCTGTCTTTTATTCTTACGGCTGGCCTGCATGGAGGAGCATGTTTAGAAGATGATTCATACTGTAACAATTGAATTGCCATTAATGTGTACCCTGGTGGATGATGAGTACTTTTTACAATATAATCCCCAATATAATTGAGATTTTAATGGTTTGAGGAAGAAACCAGTTGAAATTGTGTTAAAGAACAGCTCACCCCAGTCCACTGATTATGAATCCCAATTATAACTTTTGGGATGATGCATGATAAAAAATACAAATACTCTCTGGAGTGTCTGCACTTCATCATATTCTAATTCATTCATATTCCAAACTTTTCTTACTTTTTTGTGGAAGTCTTGCTTGTATTAGTTTTCAAGCTGGACTCAGAAAACCTGCTTTTTAACAGCGCAAAATTGTGCATACCTGATGTATGGGATCCTTTGTTGAAAAAAAAAAAAACTCTGAGATGATTTTAATGACATCTGTAGGAGTCCATGCATGTACTGCTGTGGAGCTGAGGTTTTCATATATAGGGTGGAATAAGGGAGAATGCGAGCTGAACCTGTACAGCCACACTCTGCTGCAGAACGGAGGTGAACCTTCCTCCAGCTCCAAGATTAATAAAAAAAAAGATGGTCTGGGACAACTGGCCTGTGTTAGATTCCTCAGATGAAAAGGAAGTGAGTGAGATGCTGGTATGTGAACGCTGTCCCTCGGTGTCCTCACTATTCCCATTTTGTCATACCCAGGCCACCTACAAAGTACTGAGGAGCTTCTGTTTGTGTGTACTCATCCATTACCTCCCCCGACACACTGCCTGAGAACAAGTCTATAGGTCAAGGATCCTCTTTTAATAGTAACCACCCGCTCATTCTGACCATAGCGAAGCTGTTTGTGATTTCACATTTTCTATATCTGTTTTCTGTTTACTGCAGGCTTCAATAACACGCTCTGTTAGTATACAGTGAGTGTGGCATTTTAAGTTTCGACAGTTTGTTGTTGTCTGTGTGTTCATGTTACATTATGAAATGTTGTAAGCATGCATATGTGCGATGATAACCAATAAATACATCAAAAAAGCCTCTAAATACCTGCCCCCCTGAAGGCACCATTATTAAAGTTGCACAAGTTTACATTTGTAATTTAACAAAAGACAGGGGAACAACTTGTCCTGGTGTGTGTTGACACCATTGAAAATGAGGGCTCAATGATTCCTCAAGATTTACATAAATGAAAATGAAAAAATTCCCAATATGCAGCTAATCTAATTAGTTTCAGATTATTTTTAGTTACACCCATCTTTGTGCCTTCCCAGCCCAAATATAGTCTCTCCTGGTTTCAAAACACAAAGACCTGGGTGACCTACGTAAAACATGATGCTGACAGCTGTAACAGCCAAACACGATGCGTCAAACAGGCAATTCACAAACTGACGGGTGACGTCATGGTGATAGTCCATCATTTATATACATTATATGGATTCTTTTTAATAATTTTGTTTTCTGTGTTTACACTGAATCAACCCTATAGGAGTCAATAATACCTTCTTCACAATACATACTGAAATCATATGTTTGTATATTTATATACTGTAGATATAGTATATTCATTCATTCATCTTCTATATCCGCTTATCCGGGTCACGGGGGGCTGAAGCCTATCCCAGCTGCATTGGGCGAGAGGCGGGGTACACCCTGGACAGGACGCCAGTTTGTCACAGGGCTGACACATAGAGACAGACAACCATTCACACTCTCACTCACACCTACGGGCAATTTAGAGTCACCGATTAAACCTTAGCTGCATGTTTTTGGACTGTGGGAGGAAGCCGGAGTACCTGGAGAGAACCCACGCACACACGGGGAGAACATGCAAACTCCACACAGAAGGGCCACGGGCGGGGATCGAACCCGCAACCCTCTTGCTGTGAGGCAAGAGTGCTAACCACTACACCACCGTGTGGCCAGATATAGTATATAACACTATAAATTTATGGTAAATGGACTGCACTTATATAGAGCTTTTCTAGTCTTTGCGACCACTCAAATCGCTTCTACACTACAGACTGCACTCATTCACCCTTTCACACACACATTCAAACTGGTGTTCGAGGCTACCCTACACGGTGCCACCTGCCACCATCAGGAATACAATCAAACACGGATGAACGCAGCATCAGGAGCAATTTGAGGTTCAGTATCTTGCCCAAGGATACTTCATCATGTAGGCTATCATGGTCAGGGATCGAACCACCAACCATCCGATCAGTGCTGCGGCTAATGTATGACGATGTGAGTTTGTAGAAATTTTTGGCTGTGGTATTATATTTGAACATTAATTGCCTCTGATTCAAAAAATGTCAGACATGTTAAAAAAAAAACACAGCATCCTTACATTGTTATTGGTGGAAGCATTCTTGTACATAGCTTATGATAAAAACATGAATACTTTTGCTTGAGCATCTGACCAGCATCAAGTCCACAAACACCTACAGTGAGGTGAGCAAAATATTTGCAGGCCAGGGTCTATAAAGTAACAAACACAAACTGACTTCACAATACAAATGATATTTGTAGAATATACATTTGCAAGAAAAAGTATGTGAACGCTTTGAAATTTCCTAGTTTTCTGCTTTCATTTGTCATAAAATGTGCTCCGATCTACATCTTAGTCCCAAGTATAGACTTAACTATTACCACAGTTCTTATCTTCAATGTCTTTATTGAAGACATCCAATAAACATTAGGGCAGATTTTCAGATTTTGCTACGGTTGTAGCACCGACCGAAATGCTGAATATCAAAATGTTCATAATCTTTTGGTGACAATTTTGGTACTGAAGGAAATTACTCTCAGCCTGTCTGGGTGGATGACAGATTGTGTGAGCCAATAATCATTTGGCATGCGTGAATCTGAATCTAAAGTCGCTGGTGGTTGAATGTCACAAGGGGCGCGAGACACAAACTGGCTGGATTGTGCACACAGTTCCAGGATTTCCTGAACGGAACATGTCACCTGACCTTGACCAAGTTGAAGTTCTTAATTGAGATCACCGCAACCTCCTTACGGCCTGATATCGTCCTTTGGTCTGCCCCTACCAAAACAGTCATCATGGTGTGTCACGCCGGGGCACAAATGAATAAACCCAAATGCAAGACCAGAAGCAGAGTTCACAGTTCTCACCAAGGCTTTTATTAATATTCCGAACGAGGTCATACACAGGAGGGCAGGCAGAAAGGCGAGGGTACATGAGGGCTATCCAAAACTCAGAGTACCGTATTCAGTCCGAAGTAGTTCACAGGTAAGCAGTCCAATGCAGCGACAGTATAGACAGGGGGTAGGCAAATCTCAGGGTCAGACATGAAGTCGAGGTCAGGATCAGGATTCAGGCTGGGAAAAACGCTAGTAAGTAGACTCAACAAGTGAAGAAAACGAACTGGCAAAAAGACAGATCAAACACAGGGTATATATACACACCGGGAGGGGAATTAACGAGACACAGGTGGAACACATTAGGGCGGGGGAGAGGTAATCACACAGGCGGGAAAGGAGGGGAACACAGGAAGTAAAGACAGCAGACATGACACGGGAGGAAGGATTCAAAATAGAACAGGAAGTGACAAAACAACAAAATAAAAGCACTACCGTCTAGGGACGGTAGTGACATGGTGGAACTGACTGTCCCATGGGAGGAGGGCTGCCTTGGTAAGAAGAAAGGAGAAATCCACAGAGCTGGTATCTGAGTGCTCAAATGCTGGGTGGAGGTCATACGGTTGTGGAGGAGACACTGGAACATCCATCCAGTGTCTCCTGAAGTCCCTTGGCATCATAGGCTCCAAGCAAATGAAAGCTTAAAGACCTGGCAGAGAAGGCAGAAAGAGGGACTTCTGTCTCTGGCTCCACAGAAAGGGCAAAGTGTGTGAGAGAAGGTACAGGAGCATTTGCCCCAGGACCACAACACCGTTGAACAGTTTCTTCCCCACAGCAATCAGATTGCTAAATCTAACTCTGAACAGTAACTTTTACCTCAGAATGTGAACTTGCTTTTGATGACTACATTTGAGTTTTTTTTGTATCTTTGCATTAAATGTTACACTATTATGTTTTATTTTGCCTGGAGTATGGAAAATGTCAATTTGTTTCTGTACTACGCATAAAAATGACATTTAAGACAATTATGAAAAAAATGAAAATCTGAAATAAACGGTTTCATCATAGCCACATAGCCATTTTCAAAGAGAAGAAGAAACACATCAAAATACAAGGATTACACATTTTTCTCAGTAGCAAATGAAAGGCATTATGTTAAAAAAAATATTAATTTAAGTAATTGCCAATAAATTAAGCCATTTATATATACATTCACAAGTTAATTCCGTGCTTCAGAAACTCAAGCTGTTCCGGCCACATTGGAAGCTATGCAACTTAGCTGCATCCAGTGGACACTGGGGGATGTAACGAGGGATTGCAGTGCTTTCCAGTAAAGAACAAACATTATGTGACTCTTCTGCATCTTTCCATTCAGTGTGGCCCAACTGGACTGTGCATTTGAGTGTGATGTTTATGCTGAGGCAGAGCTCATTAGCTTTTCTTCTCTATCTTACAGCTTCTGACCAACTCAACTAGACAAGTTCTGATGATTGCCACAGATGTCAGAGAGTTATGTGTTATATCGGAAGCCTATTTAACTCAGAAACTGGACGATATAGATATGAGACTATACACTTGATGCACATTACATTCAGATGAGCAGAAGGACACTTGTTGAGGGAATTCTTGTTTAAACCAATGGTCGCCATTCTCTCCTCTCCACTGCCCAGTCTGCAGCAATGCTACTGGGGGAGCAGTCTGATCGAGGTGATACTTTGATCCCCAACAATGCAGAGGTTCCCCTCAGCCAGGGCACCAAATACATGGAAACTGAACTAACCAGCAACGAGGACAAGCCAAATACGTAGGCCAATTGCTTGTAATACTTTAATATGCGACAGGGGCAGTGTTTTGTAGTAAATAAGACTCATAAACACAGTCTCTCTGAATAAACCACGGCGTGTGACAGCTGTTGCTGCCACCAGGGCTCAAGTTTCCCTCTTCAGGTGCTGGTGCAGGTGGAGGTGAGCGCAGTCCTGCATCCAAAAGTCACAAAGCTGTGCAGACCATCAGCATCCTGCCCCACAGATGCCATTCGTCAAGTCCTGAATAACCCCGGCCTTCACCAGCTTCACCAGGAACTCCTTTTCTTTGGATATGTTGTGAGTCCAGGACTGCAGAGTGGACAGAGACACAAAGGACAGGAGGTGGGCGCTGAAGAGTTATTGTAGACAGCACTGGGTTTTTCAATTTATTACCTTTTAGATCAACATCTTATTATTTTATTTTTTTTAAATCAACTATCAACAAAGTGAACACATTTGTGGGGTATTGTTGGCAAATTATGGTGATAATTGGTTGGTTCTTCTGTCTGCCCAACACTTTGGTCCATACGCTTTCAAACTGAAAGACATTACTTACAACCCTGTCTGAACACTGACAAATTACACTAACTTTTATTTGTGTAACAATATCTTTTGTTTTATACATGTATTTTTTGAGAAATTTTTAAGAATGTGTCCTTCGTTCTCTTCATCAGCATCAGTCAGTCTGAGATATGTTAACTGAACGTACCTGAACAATGAATGGCAGCACTGTGAGAGTTGCAGTCGCTCAAGCTTACCCCTCTCTCCCACTCTTGTGTCGGAAGTAGTACTAACTTCAATATTTATGTTTTTCAAAATATGATTGTTAGAGCAGCTTTCAGATTGCAAACTGTAGCTCTATCCAACAATATTGTCATATTCTCAGCTCATTTGCTTCTTCACAAATGGCCCTTCACATAGTGAGCGTGATATGCAGTCATTTTTTTTTGCTGACCTGAAAAAGCTTTTGCCTCTTTGGAGCGATGACATTGAGAAAGAAAGAGATAAATGGTAAATGGACTGCAGTTATATAATGCTTGTCTAGTCTTTGTGACCACTCAAAACACTTTACAATATATACGGCGCTCATCCACCCATTCACATACACATTCACATTGGTGGCTGATGCTACCCTAAACGGTGCCACCATCGGAAATTTATTCACACACCGATGAACGCAGCATTGGGAGCAATTTGGGGTTCAGTGCCTTGCCCAAGGATACTGCATGTTGACTGGCATGGTCAGGAATCACCACTGACCGTCCAATCAGTGGGCAACTACTCTACCACAGCCAAACTTTACTGTTATCCCGACCAGCAAGATCAGCCCATATTCCATGAGCGTCATCATGGCTACAAAAACCCCATCGTCAACTGGTATTAGCGTTTGATTTATCTGGATACATCATCTGGTTAATGACAAATGACAAAAGTCTCATAGGACTTAAGATATACACCTGGTATTCATACTGTAAGAGAACACTTACAGCCTTGTTTCTTCCATTTATAATTGCATTTATGTACGAGAGTTATGTTTTTCTTTGCCAACCAGAAACAGCTGAAGGCATTTGTAGTCTTCTCGGCAGTAATTTTGCGAACTAGGCTAAATAACTTAGACTATAAGAAGGTAATCAGAACCAGTTGAGAAGTTTGCAAACACTAGTTTGATTAAATGTCAATATCCGAGTGATTATTTCAGCCTTGACAAGGTTCTAAACACCATTCATTTATTATCTTTAAAGGCACCTGATGCGACCTGACTGATGTGATGACAAATTTACATGTTCCATTGGTTTGTCTGCAAATTTACAGGTGATACCACAACTCTATTTACGAGCTCAACAACTACCCAGCCTCCTGGCACTGTCTGAACTGAGGTGACAAGTCAAAATGACAGTCTTCTTTGGTAGAGTGTTGTCTTATGGTCAATTTGCCATCAATTAGAAACACAGGTAGCCTTTGTCTACTCAAGTGCAGACTGAAGTTATAATTAAAATTGTGATTCTTGAAATTTGAAAATCTCACTCTTTCTTATTTTTATATAAAACATCATATCCTTTATTTCTATTTTGGACTATGTTATTTATAAGATTTCAGAATTTTTCAAAACCATAAACATCATGTTGTTGGTCTCTTGGTTTGTAAATGCCACCTACCACAAGTTCAACTGGCTAATGAAGTACTTTAGAAATTAACTGGTTTCTTTCCTGTCTTAATTATACATGTCGAAGGTTGGGGCCAAGCAGCTCTGTGCCATTTGAGCTGAAACATGAGTTTGTCACAGTCGGTGAAAATAGGATGAAGGGGATTGGATGTCTGTCTGAGTAACCTGGGCTGAGAGTGATTTATGAGCAGGGTGGAGAGTGAAGTAGCGGAAATGGCAACTTAGACACTGTATGTAGTACGCTGTGACTCTGCTGTTCTCAAAAACCAGTACCGCTGTAATGTTGCCAAATACAACTTATTTAGAAAATAATATGAATAATACTTCGCTTTTGGAAAGCTCTGACTGTAATCCAAGTAAGTTTTGATTTGATGTCACTATGTCAACAAGGAATGTTACCATTTTCGCAATATGCATTTTTTCTGTTCATAAAGAAAATATCATATTATATCGTCAATGATATGATATGGCACACCCCTAAGACACATACACACCTGTATGCAGAATGCTTTGTAAATCCATCCTGAGAGTCATTTTAAATGTGAGAAAGGTCACATTAAGCTATTCCAGGGCAGTTTGAACCTGGAAAACATTCAATTATGGAATGATCAATCAACTAACAGAATTTTGTCGATCTGTTGTTGGTATCCAATAAAGAGACAAAACATATGGTAGTCCGCACTGCACAACAATAACTACCGGCATGTCATTGCGCTTTTACAAAAGCAATGACACATCTTACCCACCAGAGGGGGGTATTTAACTTAAGAGAGGAGGCAGAGGAAATAGAAGAAGTACTCGAGCAGCGCAATACATTTTGCTGCCATTGTTCTCTCTGATCGAACAGTGACCAAGCTTTAAGATGCCAGAGTTCTAGAACTGAAGAAGGACTGGAAGCTGATGCAAGGACATAGGGCCTATCTTGGCAGCATTACATTTGCCGCCACCATCATTACTGCAGAGAATGACATCCATATCCAACACTTATCCTATCACCTTCAGCCTCATCTACACCCATCTCATGCAAGGAGACTGTCCCTAAGTCATTGAATTCAAGACAAAAGTGCGTTCCTCCCTTAGTAACTGAATGAAGGTAAACTAATCATAGTTGACTATATAATTTCCATATGTAGCCAAAATCACAGCCTATTTCAACATTGGTTCATGATTCATTCATTCATTCATTCATTCATCTTCTATATCCGCTTATCCGGGTCAACCCGGGTCACGGGGGGCTGGAGCCTATCCCAGCTGCATTGGGCGAGAGGCGGGGTACACCCTGGACAGGACGCCAGTCTGTCGCAGGGCTGACACATATAGACAGACAACCATTCACACTCTCACTCACACCTACGGGCAATTTAGAGTCACCGATTAACCTGAGCTGCATGTTTTTGGACTGTGGGAGGAAGCCGGAGTACCCGGAGAGAACCCACGCACACACGGGGAGAACATGCAAACTCCACACAGAAGGGCCGCAGGCCGGGATCCTCTTGCTGTGAGGCAAGAGTGCTAACCACTACACCACCGTGTGGCCCCTGGTTCATGATTATTGATGTACAAATAATTGATTTGTATAGGTTCAGTCTGATGAGTTAGTGTCATTGCCCCCCATGATCACGTCAATGTTGGATCCTCACCATAAGCACCTGAGCTTTCTTAAACCAACAGCGAGAGAATGGCTGCAAAAGGAGATTGATTAAACTAGGAGGAGAGGCAGTAGGGGAAGCAGCCATCCCACAGGCTGTTGGAGATAGGCCCATGTCCAATATAGGCACAGACAAGGGAAGGTGAATCCTTGGAGCCGCCCATGCATAGTGCATCCACTATGACAATCCTTAACACTGGCATTGAAACAGAAGTTCACAACTTGCACAACCCTGGATTGCCATCCAACGAACTGGTGGAAAGTGAATGGAGAGAGATTTCCAGGCTGGCCAATTTAGCACGACAGTACATCTGCATTCCTGTAACCTCATTCCCTATGAGTGAGTATTTTCAGCCATTGTATATAGGCTGCGTTCACGTCTCGTCACTGGGTAAGGTTAGATGATTTGAGTTTTGGACAGTCGCCACATGAGCCACTCACTCTTGTTATTTTAAAGAGGCTCAAGTGACAGTCAACTACTTTAGACCTGGTTAAGTCACCAGGAGATCTCTTTGTTTTGTTTTTTTGAATGGGCTAGAACTCCTGTGTCTCTCTCGCACTTTTGTTAACTCATGTTGAAAGTTATTGTGGGAATAACTTTTTTGTACAGAGAATGTTAACTGAAAATGAGGAACTAGATTCATGTTATTTTTTGGGAACTGGGCATTAGGTTGTGTCGCTCTTTTTCATATTCTGCGGTCGCACCACATCAAGGTCATTTATTTTGTTAGCAGTGTTGGGGAAAGTTACTTTTAGGACTAATCAGTTACTTCACTAAGTTACTCCCCAAAAATAGTAATAGCCAGAGCAGCTAACTTTCTTTTACTGCCTTTAGCACTGCTGACAACCTGCCGCTGTCACTGCCAGTGCTTAAGTTTGTAACCGCTGAATTAGAGTTCCTTCATCCGCTACTTGTGCAGCTGTTGTCTGCTCTCCGCCCAGCAAATTATTTAGTCCACAGGTAGTGAGGCAGAGGCAACTGCTGGGAGGGTGAACTGAGAGTGAACTTCCTATACAGTTCCTGTTTTATCTAATGTTATGTGGTGAAATCAATCACAGGGTAACCCAGCACTGTTATCTGTGGTCAGAGTCATCAAACTAATAACAACTTGCATGTTGAACTCTTCTGTAATGTTATGTTGACCTGTAGTTAGCCGCTGTAGCAGCACCAATGCAGTAAGTTCAAACCTAGCACCTGGAGCCTTAGGGTCACCATCCTGGACTCCATACTGGATCAGCAAATTTTCTCTTAGTGCCATCAACGCTGCTGCCTGTCACCAGCCCACTGTGGTGGCCAGTGCTTGGGTTTTTGCAGGTGGAGTAGAAGTTACTTCAGCCACTTACAGACGACTTACAGTCCGCTGAACTGTGTTTGCTTTCAATCACAGAGCTGCAGGGAGTGAGGTGGAGAAGCCCGCTGGCAAGGCACTAGCTATCATGCTAACTTAGCATTAGAGTAACAATTCCATACAGCTCTTGTACCTCTATGGAATTGTTAGGAACATGCAATTCATAAAAATTGATGATGCTGAGAAAAGGAAAAGAAATGCTGCATTACTGTTACTGGGTTTTTGTGACTATTGTATGATTGGCAATTACTCTCGAACGTTTCATCTGGTATTCCTATGTTAGAGCACCTAGAGTGGTTAAATGTTAAACTCAACGGCATTGACTGACAACTTAAAAATAAAATTATGGATTTCCTTGGGTTTGAAAATGGTTGGAAACATTGGAAAATGTAAGTACTTAACTTAAGGAAATATGTAACAGGTCTAGTTGTTTCAAGACATCTTTTTGTAGAAATGTGACATACCCACAAACATTTCTTAGCCTTGTGAGAGGTTTTGAGCTACGGAAACCTCAGAAATGTCTAGCATCAGTTTAGAATCTATTGTAGTATTTAACCAAATTAGATCTTTGATTACCTCTTTGATGGCCGACATCCTAATATTCTCATAGTAGTGCAGAGGGGCATGCAGGTTGTTCATGTTGTAGCCAAATCCAGCAACAGCTACTTCATCACAGTTATGAAGGACCATTGTTATGGCAACGGAACCCAGGGTTGGGATATTCTGAAAAAAAAGAAAGACATAAATTATGTAAAAAGAGTTTATATGAAACAGGTAACCAAGCCATAGCTTTCAGGTGAAGTATTTAACAATGGGAATACAGGGACATGGGCACATTTAAGAATTCTAAAAATATAAGGATATTTTCTGCTGAGGGTTCCCAAGGACATCCATGTTGGGCCCTCATATTGGCCCAGTGGAATATGAGCCACAGCTGGGCACAGAGTTACAGAGGGACAGTCGGAAATGAGAGCAGAGCAGGCAGCAAGGAGGGCAGGTACAGATCAGTACAGAGCACCAGAACTTAAACTGACAGGCTGATATAATAATAGCATTCTGAACTCATTCACTGTCATTCAGCCAAATGGACAATATGGCTATAAAAACAACAGGTCACTCACCCCTCGCCCCATCTGTCCATTGTTGTAAGGTAAACCAATTAGCTTGAAGGAGGCCTCCTGGATGAAGTAGGGGTTCAGGAGGCGCATGTCGCTGGGGTCCCTTGGAACGTGCCTGGCCACTGACTTCCAGAACCCATCAGTGCTGCCCTGCAAAACAAGGCGTGAGCACATTAAAGAGTGTGGCTAGTGTGACCCACATACTAAACAAATTGTGCTTGCAGATAAACACAACACAAATGACTAGACCTGCTTGCAGGTATCAAAGGGGTCCGAGCCCCCCATGCAAGTTGGAACCTGCAACCCACGGAGGCAACGCAAGTCAGGCACTCAGGACACATGTAAAAAAGTTTGGTACTGATAGTATTGGTATTGAACTGTTATCAAGATATGAACCACTTCCTGTTTAGATTGCACTGACAGGAAGTCGTTCCTACAGAAAGTTTTATCTAACACACATTGTTTGGACTATCACAATAATTATAACACTGTCTTGGGATACTAAAGATTCTATATACTGAATTCCATGCAGATGGGACTCTGTGCCTTGAAGTTGTTAGAAAAAGTAAACAGACCTTATTTCGCAAATTTGCAGAAATTTTTTTTTTAAGGGGAAATAAGTGTAGCCTCTATCATGAACTTCAGCTGAACTCAGGGAACACGTGCATTCACAATCCTCTTACATTGATTACGGTGCCACCTGCTGGTGGTCTCAGGTTTGGTGTTAATAGGAATAACTTATCAAGACATGCACCATTTCCTGTTTTGACTATAATGCAGGAAGTTGTTAATCTATAACTTGCACATTTTTTTTTACATTATAACAATTCTTTGAACAACTTTTTACCAATGGGTTCCAAAAAATTTGTTTGAAAAAGTTTGCACAGGTTGGACCAAGTGTCTCAGAGGAGTTTGAAAGATAATAATAATAATAATTTAAGTAATTAATTTAAGTTCTCAATACCAAAGGCACTTGAAACTGCTAAACAAAGACTATCAGCTCTGGCCACCTAGTTGAAGAGATACACCAGAGAGGTATAGGCCAGGGGAACAAACAAGATGTTCTCCACTGAATCAGCCAAGGTGTACTCTCAGTGGCAGGGTCAGACCAACAAGAGCTGAGATGGAAAAATACTGAAAGGCCATATTGGAGAAAGAAGCATCACACAGTGCCGATGCCTTGTGGCTGGTGGATCTGAGAGCTGACCACAGCCACCTCCCACAACAAGAAATTGTAACCATCTCAATGGCAGACATCCAAGTAAGAGGGTCAAAAATAAAGAGCTGGACAGCACAAGGCCCTGATATGATCCATGCTTGCTGAAGAAGCTAACTGCACTCATTGAATGCCTAGCAGTGCATTTCAACCATCTGCTAAGGGATGAAAGCCCACAGTGGCTAACTGAGGGCAGGATAGTCCTAATCATGAAGGACCTCCAGAAAGGAACCACCCCATCCAACCACTGACCAATAACCTGTCTCTGCACAACATGAAAGCTCCTATTTGGCATTATGGCAGCTAAGATGAGCAGGCACATGGCTCACTACATGAGCAGCGCATAGAAAGGAATTGACACTTCTGCAAATGAGTGAGTTGAAAACCATTATTCAGTGAAAATGAGTGGAAGAGGAAAGGGAGGAAAGGCCCCACTCAGACCTGCCCCATCTGTCTTTAAGTTTGGACAACATTGGGTAAGGCTGACATTCACTGGTGAGGGTGAAGCACCTATGCGTGATTATGTTGCTGAAGAGCTTTTGTTTCAGTCAACATGGATCAGTGCGAATGATGTTGTTAGAGCCACAGCCTCAAAGCCTCTCTGCTCTACCCAGATCTTTAATCAATACTTGGCTTTTACAGAAAACTCAAGACAACTGAATAAAGTTTACCATTTATTGACAGAATGATAAATAAATGTATTGAAGAGTGCTGGGCTTTCAAGTGACTCGGTGTTTAAGAACATTATAGCGGATCTCAGGCGAAGGAAAACCACCAGTTTAAAGAATGGCAGTCTTCTGCCCTGGGACTCTCTGGACATTTGATCCCATTTTAATGTTCTAATGTTGTTATATATAGATCTGTACATGGATTGCTGTGATGCCTTCAACAGTGTGCTGTGATGCAAGCTTCCAGTGGCAACTGGACAAGCAGGGTTTGGTAGCGTTCCAACCACATGCTACAACAAAGCCCTGGGCAGAGACAGACATCGACTGGTCCAAGAGGAGGTGAGAGCTGTTGTGGAGGAACTGCGTGCTAGCCAGATGGTGGGGATGCGACAGCAAGGTGCATGGACAAAATGGGAACAAGCAGTGGACCGCAAGATCTCTTGGTCTGAGCTTTGGCTGAGACCAAGCTGAGCCTCACCGGATCAAGGTCCTGATTGTGTCCGTCTATGATGTCCTACCCAGCCCATCAAACCTCTGCTGGGGCAAGGTTGACACACCATCCTGTCCTTTGTGTCTCAGAAGAGGAATGCTGGAGCATGTTCTCAGCTGCTGCCCAAAAGCCCTGGGAGAAGGACGCTACACTTGGCGCCACAACCAGGTGCTGAAGGCGATAGCAGAAGCCATCTTCACCAGCATCAGCCAGAAGAAGCCTCTCCGGCCAGCAGGGCAGGCGATTGCTTTCGGGGGTGGCGCGCCCATTGTGTGCCAATTGAGGTGGGCTGTAGAGGTTTCGCAGCGTGATCTCTCTGCAAAGCATACAGCCTGCTTACCACTGGCTTGTCTCCCTTCAAGGTGTCCCTAGGAAGAGATTGCAGTGCCCTCCATTGAAGCCAACCTAAGTAGGTGTCAGAGGGTCTGGAAACAGACTCAGGCTTCTCCACTTCTCTGACCAGAACCAGCACACCGCTAACCGCCACCAAACTGCTGCTCCCCAGAATTGCACAGGTCAGAAAGTTTGGTTGTCCTCCAGGGATTTCCCTATACAGTCCACCTCAAAGAAACTTACCCCTCGTTTTATTGGACCTTATGAAATTGAGACTGTATTAATCCCTCTGCTCTCCGCCTCAAGCTCCGCTCTGCTCTCAAGGTTCACCCTACTTACCACATCTCTCGGATAAAACCAATGGGTTCATCTCCATTATCCTCTCCAGCCAAACCCCATCCATCCACACAGATCATCGAGGACCACCCTGCTCATGTTGTCAGAAAGATCTTGGATTTATGCCGCAGGGGTCAGGGTTTCCAGTACCTGGTGGATTGGGAGGGGTACAGCCCAGAGGAATGGGGTTGGGTGTTCTGGGCTCTGATCCTGCATCCTGCATCCCTCCCTCACCCATACAAGCCTTGTTGTTTTTTTACCCTGTTCCCGTTTGCCTTGGAGACAATTAAACTTATATTGTTTTTCACCATCTGTCTGCATTTGAATCCACTCCTTCTGTAAACATTATAACAACAGGTACAATCAAAGACGTTTTGCAATGGACATAGCGACTTTTTAGACACAATAATTATTTTATTTAAAAAAACAACAAATCTAGTGAGGTACTCAGACCATCGGGAAGAGCAGGATAAAGAATAGCTTCATCATGGATCATGCTGCAGTGGCTCAACAGAAGACCACTTTTGTAATGGAGTGCTAACACAGCACTTATTGTTATTAGACAATTAAAAGACGGTATTGCTACCTCTGCATTAGGTTAAAATCCTGTATGGACACATCTCTGGAGCCCAAATACACTGCCACTGTCCCTACTGTTTCTACGTACAACCTCAACACTGACATCTCTTGCTGCTTTTGTCTCTTGTTTGTGTCACAGAATGAATGAGGAAAGAGAGTGTTTGAGGTCGAGATACTTCCTCTACCAAAACGCACCCCTCTCCAATCTGGCGGTCTATTTAAATTGAGAATAATCCTCTCCCTCTGCTTGCCTACGCTGCTGCTGCCAGAGTCCATATTGCCGCTTGCTATCTCAGCCCCACCACCACCCCAGCAGCCACTTGTAGGCTCCGACGGGGGGTTATACATTTCCATCACTCCTCTACAACCCATGAAACTGCATTGAGGAGTGATGAGGTCGGAGCCTGGACGCCAAATCTAACATATTCTGCTATTGCAATAAACATTCATAAACGTGAGTTGTCTGACTGAAACAAAGTTGGTGCTGGTTTCCTCCTAAACATGTGGAAGTGTAAAATATACTACTACAAACTGCAAGAGTCAAGAACATTTGGCGAGGGTGGAATAAATCAAACATATCTTATTGTCTCTGTCTCTCTCTCATGCACAGAAACACTCACAGTAGAGTTATATCAGTCGCATAACACTGCAGTTATATTTCCATTCAAGCTATTGTAAAAACAGCCTCACATAAAAATTTGACATTTTTCAGGAAAAAAAAATGTCAGTTTGGGTAATTTCTATCAGTTACATTCTGTGTCACACTGAAGCCTTATGATACCTGTAATCATCATTGGAGTGGCTAAAAATCAGTTTTTAAATTATTGGTGTTTTCACTCAGGTATTGTAATGTATATGAGTGGATGGAAATATTCTTACTGTCCAACCATATCACCAACTGTCTTGCTACAGCTTAATTCGCTGGTGCAATGACAAAATAAATGTTTTCAGCTTCCTTACCAGTCTCTGGCTGAAGATCATGTCTCGGAGCCACTTGAAGTCCAGAGCTTTAAAGGCAGAGAGGACAAACAGGGACTGATTTTCGTAGAGTTCGACCTTTTGAATGGCCCCCTCTGGATAGGTGATCCTCATGGTGGTCTTGGAGCCGACATCTTTTTCAAAACCTTTCACTGGGGCCTGATTTAACCTGCAACACACAGCTGCAAAATCAATCATAAAATGACCTGTCCAACATTATGAAACACATGATCATTTTTAAAATGAACAAATATCAAATACTTAAGATAGTAGTCAGTTAGTCTTGAGTATATGCATGTATAAAAAGGAAAATAAAAAAATATATCAGAGAAATAAATAAAAAATGTACAGCAAAAAAAAATCTAAAAACTATATTATGTATTGGAATAAATCTCAATATCCACTGAGATAAATAAATATTTTCATTCCCATAAAACTGTGCTCAAAATTTATATTAAAAACATATAAAACATATTTAGAATAAAGCTATATTGCTATTAATTAGAATATTGATTCCTTCCTGTATT
>CAFUXE010000182.1:462772-489935 GCA_903364295.1 Serranus cabrilla | reverse complement strand
TAGGTGTATGTATTGCAGTCAGTTACTTTTCAGCATCCAAACAGCTTATGCTCTCTGTGTTACTGCTGTTATTAACTAACGTGAAGGCAATGGGAGTTAACCACGGGGGAGAAGCTGCCTTCGGCCCCGGAAATACATAGGGATCTCCCCTGTGTCCCCAACCTGTGTTAGGAGACGGAAGCAGGCAAGTGACTAAGCGAAAACGCGTATGGTCATGCCGTTTGTCCCTCTCGGCAGTTCATAGTCCGAAAGTACATGGCAGCCTCCATGGAGCGGGGTGCGCTATGTAAAAACAGAGAAGTGATTCTCCGCTCAGGAGGTATTGTCAGATTGGTGGCATGGGTCATTTTACACAGATGGGGAACTATTTATGAATGAAGATGTTGATTTGAGGTAATAAAATTCTTAAAACATTACACAGTGTCCCTTTAACACAATACTATTACTGTGGGATTGTGCAATAACAATAACACTGACAGAATGAATGGTGGTATGTGTGTGTTTTTCTTGAAGTATGTTGTATTGTATTTATTGATATGTTGTATTTATTGATGCACTACTGTCTGGTACTTTTCAATTCCATTGTACAGGTGACAATGACAATAAAGGACTATTCTATTCTATTATATTCTATTCTAACAACAGGACCATCTCATGCATTGCAACCACAATAGAACAGGACATTATACACCCTCTTAACCAGTACCTCACTCTGGGCGGAGGCAGAGAGCATTAAGGTGTAAAAAGGCTTGCCTTGGTAAAATCCTGATCCCTGCAACCGTTGCTGCTATAGAATAGGGCAGGCTGAGTGTAATGTGTTTACTTGTCATGTCTTATTGTGCGTTGTCATCTATTGATTGATTATGTTACCCGCTACTGTGTGTATGTACAGTGCTGTGGGAACCATAAAAATCTACATCTAAATCTATCTAAGGTATGGAATACACCAGTGATTGCATGAGTTAACAATGGTAACACTAGTGTCACACTGATCACAATGTATCCAACAATTATGGTTGATGTTGAAAATGTTCACTTCAATAGCTTTTACATATTCTTACCTTGGATAAATGGCTGTCATCTTGGCAGCTGCAAAACCAGGCTTACAGGCTCCTTCACTGAGATTGCCGTACTTGTACATCAGCTCCAACGGTCTGTAGACATGGAGGAATAAAGTTCAACCATGATTAAATATCCACATACAAATAATATAAATTCTGTAAAAACTGTACTAATTAGTGCTGACCCGTGCACCTTAAACTTTTATAATACATTTCCTGAAAACAAGCCCCCAAGGAACCCAAAAAATTATTTACATAACATTCCTAAATAGTAAAAGGTTTACTCACAGACTACTATCCAGCTTCCGAAGGAACCCTTGCTTGTCATATACTAGACAAAGAAGAATGAGGTAAATAAAATGCCAATAAATGATATGCCTATTATAGTTATTTGAATGGCAGTGAAGTAATTAAATTACAAATAAGTTAAGAGGTTACTGTACTGGCACTTCTTACCCTAATCATACCTTAAGCATGCTGTAAATGCCATCACAAAAATTTGAGGGAAAATTAAAAAAAAAAAAAGAAGTATATTTGGATTGAAAACTGAATAATATTGCCATCAACATAATCCATGTTTTTTGCTAACTTTTGTAACATAATGTTTGACTTTTGGGATGAGAAGGAGTATTTTTGGAGTTTGTTTTGTTTTCACAGAGAACAGTGTAATGGTTAGTCATGGAAAAGACTAGAATTTTGGTGAAATTTTACACTAAAGTACTATAGTGGCAATTTTCTAGAAAGCTTTAAACCAGGGGTGTCAAACTGATCCAGTAAAGGGTCGAGTGGCTGCAGGTTTTTGTTCCAACCAAGCAGGAGCACAGGTGATACTGATAATTAATCAACTGAGTGAAGACAGTTCAGGTGATTGAATGATTGGATTCAGGTGTGCTTCTGCCACTCTGCCTGAAACCCCTGTTCTAGATGACAAAAAAAAAAAATTATAGTATGTCCAAAATTGGTCATAGTGTAGTTCACCCAAAAATGCTGTTGGACCCGGGTAATAGTATAATATATCCAAAAATATGAAAAAAGAAACACTATATTATAGTGTGTCCAAAACTGGAAGAAAAATGGCATACTATATTATATTTAAAAATGTCAAAAGAAAAACACCTTATTATAGGATGTCCAAACATTGGTTTTTGTCAAAAAATTATCATTCTGTAAAATGCTTACAAATGCTAGAATTGGCTCAAACTGATCCAGTAAAGGGCCGCTGTGGCTGCAGGTTTTTGTTCCAACCAAGCAGGAGCACAGGTGATACTGATAATTAATCAGCTGAGTGAAGACAGTTCAGGTGATTGAATGATTGGATTCAGGTGTGTTTCTTCTTGGTTGGAACAAAAACCTGCAGCCACTCGGCCCTTTACTGGATCAGTATGACACACCTGCTTTAAACGGTCACTTAAGTGGTAGGAGTCGATCTAGCATTTCTGATGCGTGTCCACTGTTCCACAATATGAAAGGAATCACAGCTTTACTCATGGATCCATTGATTTTCATTGCATTTATTTTGGTGATCAAAGAAATCCACAGCATTCAGGTCAACTTACAACACAGCCAAAAAAGAAAATACTAAAGCACAGTCAAACGTCACGCTTCTCATCACTTCATCAGACAAAGAAAACCTCCCTCCACCACCACCTGTGCATCCTGCCATATATGATTACAAAACTCCAACCAATAGACAAGTTCATAATATAATAAACAAACAAACAAGTGAAATTCTGCCACTGTCTGTATTTAAGTAGATGTCATTGAAGACCATAACAAGAGCAGTCTGTTGTGGTGAGGTCGAAAACCTGACTGGAAGACATTGAGAGAGTTATTTAGGGCCAAGAAGTTGTTCAGTTGTTGAAAAGCATCTTTTTCAATGATTTTGCCTAAAAATGGGAGGTTTGATAAGGGCCTATTATTGTTTATTACTGAAGTGTCTAGATTGTTCTTTTTCAAGAGTGGCTTGATGCCCGCAGTTTTCAGGGCCTGTGGCAAGACACCTGACAGAGGAGACGTGTTAATAATCTGAAGAAGATCTGAAGCCATGCAGTTACAAAGGAAGAAAGTCTGAATAAATAAGTCACTGGTGTTTTCAGTGATATACCGTTTTGTGATTACGTCTGGTTGAACTGTATTATGCTCAGAGATAGCACTCTCAAAAAACACATGAATGAACAGAGAGAGCAACATCAGTCACCACAACATTAGAAATGTTCAGACAATTGGAGATGATTAAATCCAGAGTGTGCCCCTTGTTGTGTGTTGGCTCCGTCACAAGTTGAGTCAGTCCATGATTATCAAGGACACAATACAGTTCTTTAGCTCCTCTGTTCTGGGGTTTGTCCACATGGATGTTAAAATCACCAACAATAACTACACAGTCAATGTCAACACAGACTACAGACAACAGTTCAGCAAAGTCATCGAAAAAGTTTGTACAGTATGTAGGAGGCCTGTAGATGTTTAGGAACATCACTTGAGAAGAGGAATCACATTGAAGAGCCACATATTCAAAAGAGGCAAAACTTCCATAATAAACCTGCTTTCATTGGAGGGAATCATTAAACTAAATTGCAACTCCCCCTCCTTTCTTGTGCACTCTCGCTTCACTGATAAAACTGAAGTTGGCAGGGGTTGATTCAGTAAGAACATTTGCACTGTTTTCCTGATCTAACCAGGTTTCAGTTAAAAACATAAATACATATTTATAAATAAATAATCATAAAATCATTAATCAAAATGTTTTCCCTGCTAAGGATCTAATATTCAATAAAGCTAAATTAAGTGTGCTAGCAGTGTCTGCATCATTTTTTTGTGACGGCTGTAGTTGACAAGGAATGGGTGTTAAATTTGCCAAGTTTGCAGATTTAATTGAACCATTATTATTTCTCAGCAGTTTAACCACTTTTCTACTACCTGTCATCACAGAGATTGAAAAGGCTACCTGAACTCCATAGGGCCCCGACCTTTCCTGGGGGAGAATATTATCGATATCGGTATCAATTCTAATATTGACAAGATTCTTCATCTTGTCAGTGAAATCCAGAAGTAGGCAGTCCAGTCTGAATGGAGTGAGAGGTTGGGTGGTGTCTGAGGGGGTGAAAATTGTGTCTCCTGTTTGGGGTATGGGAGATATCTCTTGTTGGGCAGTTGTGGCTGGGGGAAACTCCTGTTGTTGGGGTGAGTATGATGACATTCCTTTGTTAAGTTTCAGGTCATAAAAGTCAATGTTTTACATTGTAAATCTTCTGTGCGCTGGCTAGATCTTGATGGGGGTGCATAGCTATTCCAGGACCAACACACATCTGCATAAACACCATACATTTTGAAATTCAAGTTTAACATTAGGTGACAAGCTTTGGTTGGCTGCTGGGTCACCCCAAATTGCCCACATGCAAAAGTCCAACCTACTGTCGGGGGTTTAGCCAAAACCCAGAAGAAAAACTGTGAAAAGACAAATTGTTCTTCACTCTGTATTGCTTGTACTGCTCATTACATCTGGTTATTATTCTTTCAATAAATGGTAAACTTTACTCAGTTGTTTTGAGTTTTCTGGAAAAGCCAAGTAAAGAGTGAAGATCCGGGCAGGTTAGGGAGGCTTTAAGGGCCACAGCTCTAACAGTAGTTAGCTCTTCCTGCAACGATTCAATATATGATTTTATCTAAGTTTTATCTAGTGCTGTAGGGCGAGCTTTCTTTTGGGGGATCAGACGCTTGTAAGAGTGGAGCAAATCTGTTCTCCACCCTGATCCTTTTGTCTTGGGTCAGTTAACTTACTTCTTACTTCTTGTTGTAACCTCCATCCACAGCTGTTTTCTCCTGAAGAAACACTCTTGTGCAACGGCAGCACATGCCAACCAGTTTTATCACTAATCTCCTGGTGCTGGGTTCTGCCTGTTAGCCATCTTCTCACTTCCGAGGGAAGCAATTTATCCATGTAAGATTTATGCTTTGGCTTTGCACCATGAGAGTTCCAGGGTGAACTACCAGTTGATTTACTGCCGTTTAAACAGGACTCATTCTTAGGGGCCGTCCAGACGTACGTAAACGATCTTTTTCCTCTCCGTTTTCCCTGGCAGCGTATCAAGAATATTTGCATCCACACGGATCCGTCTCAATAAGCTACTTCATATGCCAGGCCTATAGGTGGCGCTGTTTCAATTTCAGAAATTCACAAAAAAACGGAGAGGAAGAGACGGAGCATGCGCACAAAGCTTGAGCGCTGTTTACAAATCGGCAGCAGAAGAACCCATCAGTCCATCTGCCTTTTCTGCTCAGTGTGGTGGCTCAGGAGCATGATAACAACCCCAGTAACCCTAATAGGCTCAATATCTTCTCCAGCAGTAACACGAGCATGTAGTCCGTCATTGTTATTGACGTTGTTATGAGACGTCTCGCGGGATATAGCAGGTGGAAGGCTAAGCTCGAGGGGTGTGGCGATGACATCATCGAAACGCAGATATCCGTCTTCGCCGTCCACACGAATACGCAAGGGATGAGTTTGCGGATTTATTCACCCTGGGACCCGGTTTCAAAAAAGTGCGTTTTCGGGCTATGCGTTTACGGGATTTGTCTGGACGCTCGCCCCAAACGAAGCAAAACATATGCGTTCACGGAAAAAATCGTCTTCGTGTGGATGGCCTCTTAGTTGTGGTGGTGCTAATTAGCTTACTGTTAGCCTGCTCCTGTTCACTGTTTTGAGTCATCGGTAGAGTTGTTTCATTCCCATATTGTCCATTTACCTCCATATTCACTTTGAGCCGTTGAATTTTAGTTTCCAGTACTGCTATCTTCTGGAGAATTTTGTGATAGTCATCCATGGAAAAAAAAGAGGCCTCTTGCTGCTAATTAGCCGACGGCACCTCTTGCAGTCTGATAACTTTGACAACAACCTGTCGCTCAGTTGTAGCACAGATAATGTCTGTAAAGCAGTGTCTCAGAAGAAAAGAAAACCGGTACAAAAAGAACAATACGCTGACCATCTCTGACTTCACTTCTAATAATTAAAAAAATGCAGCCACACCTACACCGTTAAAGAAAATGCACAGTTTTCTCTAAAAAAGATGCATATATATATATATATATGTTGAGGTTTTTCTGGCCAAATTTGAAGTGGATCAGGTGAACTAGTTTGGAGCAGGATATCCCAGAGTAAAACCTGGAAAACGCATGTTACTGCCTGTTGTCAGTGGGAGACACTATGACTATCGCTCAATAACAAAACATGTCAACAGGTTCAGCCTGGGAGTCTCATCACACATACTAATCTGGGACGGATTGAACAATGTATGCTCAAGATACTCAAGTTCCTGTTCGAGGAAAAAATGAAATATTTCTCCGCCATGCCACGCCCACATACTTTAATAAAAAATCAAACAGGTCTAAAGATGGGACTGACCAAGTTTGAAGTCAATCAAATTAAAACTGAAGGAGAGGTTCGTAAAATAAAGAGCCTGGAAATGGTCAAAATACATATACACACATATACATATATATGTGTACCAAATTTTGTTTGTTGTTTCGAAACAAACAGACCAAGCACTGCCCCAGCTTGAATCTGTGCACTTTGTCACATGCTACGTTGCTCCAATTGGTTAGTGGTGATGTACTGTTGCTGAGTGGTTGGGGGTCACATTTTGTTGTTCTGATTTGTTGTAGGTCTATTCAGCATTTTTGAAGAAAATCAAGAAAACTGCAGAAAAACTGAAGAAACTCAAAAAATCTCAAGAAAACTGCAGAAAAACTGAAAGAAATTGAAGAAAACTGAAGGAAACTAAAGGAAACTGCAGAAAACTGAAGGGACTGTTTACAGTTTTCTTTTGCTTTTAAGTATATGGGCATGGCAGCGAAATGCTGTTTTCACCATAAAAGTGGAAGTTGTAATCATTTCAGCATACATTGTCCAATCCGTCCCAAATTTCTCATGCGTGATGAGACTGCAGGGCTGAATGCGTCGACAAATTAATATTGAGCGATAGTCATAGCGCCTCCTGCTGGCAACAGGCAGTAACATGCAACATCCAGGTTTTCTACTCTGTGATATCCTGCTCCGAACCTGTTCTAACTTTAATAGGAATTATTAAACCAGGTCTATGGTCACTGAAAGTCAATAAAGGTAATAGGTAATGTCATAATATATATGACATTATGCCAACTTATCAGAGGAAGACTCACATGAATTGCGGCCCAAGCCCCGTAAGCTGATCCTCGCTGATGAGTAGTAGAGGAATACCAGGACAAACATAGAGCACAGGCCCAGGAAGAAGTTGCGACTGAGTTTCATTCTCATGTCAAGCTACCATACGTGGTACATCCCACACGTCTGTGTAAAGAGGAAATATACGGGTTAGTCCTGTACTAATATATAACTTGTCATTACATAATACAATCCCCCACATTCACTGAATATTACAAAAAAATCTAATTCATCAACTCTTCTTCCTGTTGAAGACTCACTATTTGTAGTGATACATACATATGTATACATGTATGTATATATATATATATATACACACACACATACACGTGTGTGTGTTTCCTTACAGGTGAAACGTTACAGAGCCATAAATATCGCGGCTTGAAACGTCAGTCTGAAAGTGGCTACTGTCTTTACATGTGCATTGCAATTACAGATCACAGTGTAACATATGTATTATACAACAACACAGTTTTTTAAACAACTTAATTTTCCATCTTTTTCCAGTCCCTTGAAGTAATGCATTCATTCCCACACCGCACCTACTGAAGCTGAAGTTACTTAGAAAGCAGGTTAAGTTATCCCCAGCCTGTTCACAGAGGTAAATGATGCTAAACATCCACAAAACTTCTGCAGCCTGGCAAATTTGTATTTAAGTCTGAATCATATTGCAGGTCAGAAACCTCAAGTTGGATGCCCATGGACAAGATTAGAAGCCTTGACTGAGAATGGCGAGAGAAAAACTGTGAATGTTCGGACAATTCATGGAAAAAAAAAGGTAAACCTGTTAAGGAATTACAGTGCCCACTATGGCTGAAGGACCTTGCATTTTAACAAGGAAGGGGACAAATTTACTTTATCAAATGTCTGTTTAAAACAGCTGCCACTTAAGATTTCAAATATGTGGAGTCAATTAATTTGGTCAAATTGCTTCCTAGATGTGGAAAATGGATTTTAAATCATTTCTAAATGTTGATTTGTTTGATGTATTTTAACATGCAGGACAGTGTTTTTAAGTTCCTCAATACTGTGGCTAAATCACTGTGATCAGTTTTTATGCATAATGCACTTAAATAAATGTTAAAAACTCTTAGGTTGTTCATAATATATTTAGTAAAAGGAAAATTCATTTCATATAAAGATTTTTTATAATTTACTTCTTCTTTGCACTAATACAAAGAAAAAAAGTGGGCTTATTGTTAGTTCTATGTAATTTTGCAGTAAGTTTACTGGTCTGGCCCCCTTGAGATCAGACTAAGCTGTATGTGGCCCCCAGACCCAAAATAGTTTGACTATAGTTTGACCCCTGGTCTAGTCTATTAGGTATATAAACAAAATAAGAATGTACTTATTTATCAGTGAGGTGAACAAAAGCCACAAACACATTTGAAGAGGTTACTTCCACTAACGAAAAAGACACAAAAGAGCACAGAAGTGTAAATCATACGGACGTGTGTGGACTCAGCAGAGAAATCGTTAGATGAGAAAAATGTATGTTCAGTAGTAGAGTAAATATTTGAACCAGGCCTGGCAGCCTTACTGCTTTATATCTAATTATTGTGAAATGTTCAATGCACCTGAACTTTGTTTTTTTCCTTTACATAAATAGCTAGACATCTCAAACACAAGTTAGTGCACAAAAATGACCAGAATGCAGGAAATTAAGTCATAGTATAGAGTTTATCTAATATAATATGGTAACATTGATCAAAATAGACACAGCGATATAAGGTCATAATAAGGTTGTGTGTTAGAAGGGTAGTGAGCTTAACAACAATCGTTAGGTTAGATTTACACTTAAATTTACATTGAGTATTGTTAAGCGACAGGGTTTCTGTAAACCGTGATTTAGTGAATGTCACGGTAGAAGTAGTATAGTGAAACATAAGGACGGTAAGTTTACTAGCAAATTGTAAAAAGTTATTGTAGCGAGAAGCTAATATAGCTAATCAACTATGTTTACCGTTCGCTGTCGCTGGGACAGAAAGTCTTCACATACTGGCTCCAGCAATAACCACCGCTGCTCAGGGCGACTTGCTGGTGGCAGTTATAAAACGGCTTGCCCTTCAATACGCATGAAAAATGTAATAGCAAGAATGTCAACTTGTCAGTGAGCATGACTAGGTGGTTACGTTAGCAAGCAAGCCATTCACAAACTCTTACCGGAAAGTGTCGGGTCGTTAGCGTTAATTTTCAAGTTGACTTCAAATCCGTCGGTTCTCCCTGCCATAACTAACTCTGCATCTCATCAACACATTTAAAGGACAGACTTGGGGTACATCACAAGTCCCTTATGTTATGTCTCCTCGCTCCTTGCTCCTCGCTTGAACCGGAAGTTCTACTGCTGCGCCGTCCCTACGTCACTCACAAGTTTTATATTTTATCTATCTTCTGATTCTCCAGGAAGTTAAAAAATCTGTTTTATTTTTGGTCTGAACAGTAAAAGACCACAATCATGTTTCTACATTTATAATAAATAAAAAGCTTCTGTGTATCTGTTATTTCCCTAGTTCAGATGTATTATGGCTACTAAAACAAAACAAAAAAAGTATGAGAAAGTGGAAGAAACACTTATACATCTTTCGTCATTTTCATTTGGTCCCACGTGAGGCTGATCACTCCTGAATGTAGGATTTGATGGTGGGGTGGACATCGAGGTTGTGCCAAGTTATAAGTATCTAGGTGTATACCTGGATAATAAGCTGGACTGGTCCCTAAACACAGACGCTGTCTACAAAAAGGGGCAGAGCCGCCTCTTTTTCTTCAGGAAGCTCAGATCTTTTGACATCTGTAGTAAGATGCTGCAGATGTTTTATCAGTTTGTGGTGGCAAGTGTGCTGTTTTATGCTGCAGTCTGCTGGGAGTCGGTGGGACAGACTGGTCAAAAGAGCTGGATCAGTGGGGTGGGGGAGAGATGCACTGTCAAGATGTTCGGTGGCCGGCTCCTCTCTCTCTGTTGCAGGACAGAGAGATTCAAGAGAACCTTCACTCCTACAGGCATCAGGCTGTCTAATTCTAGAGTCAACAGACTAATTGAATTTCCCCTCTGGGATAAATAAAGTCATTTTGATTGATTAATGTTTTGATATATGAGTTACATAATTTAAATGTTTCCTTAATCTTCTAACTTAATAAACATGCCTGGTTTTCAACAGACACTTAATCATGATCTGGGATATTAAACAATGAATTTATAATCAGGGTAGCCTATATACAGACACAATAATCATAATTAAATGATATAAATAATATAAACACATTCCAGTGCCCCTGAGCAGGACATAGTTCATGGTATTGTAACCTTACTTACTGTATACAACAGTGTTGGCAAGACCACCTAAACCAAGACCAAGTCAATATCAAGACCACAGTGTATCAAGACCAAGACTTTGAGGGGTCGAGACCGAGAAAAGACCAAGACTGAGACAGGGCGAGACCAAGTCAAGACCAAGACCAGACCAGTGTCCCATACGGCATTATAAACTTATGATAAAATATGGTACATGCAAACCATAGGCACCTCTAAAATAGATCTGTAAGTAATCCACATTCCCATAAAACAGCCACAGAAAACAAATGAAGATTCTTGTTGATTCACTTCTTTTGTTGACATTTGTTGACAAACACTTTGGATCTGAAATCAACTTCACTATCTTTACTGTAACACAGTAATGAATGATTTACCATCCACCTAACGCAGGACAATTTTTTGTTCAAGCAGTTTAAAAAATGATGACATCATATGCCAAACCAGAACAAACTGCAGTACCGAAACATTTAAGTCCATGCTTACCACCAATGATAAACACGTGATGTGGACATTGTGAAAGACCCCAAAAACGTGGACTTAAAAACTAAAGTATAGTTTGGTTGCATTTTAGAAATATCATAGACGGCAGGGACTGACAGCACCTTCAGTGCCAACTTGTGGAGTTGTGGGAGTCAGTCATGATTTCGGGCTATAAATAAGACACATGTCCTGACCCCTCACTCTCACACAAAGTTGTAGTTACATCCATTGTAGAATTAAGTTAGATAATGTAATGAGGTAATGTGTATATAGGAAAGTTCCACATAGAGACACGAAATTTGGTTCATAAGTGTATCATCGGAAGACGCACAAAAAAGTCCCAAGAACCCATACCCAAAAATGAACAGGAAGTAGGCCATCTTGGATCAAATATCGCATTTTAGGCTGTTATTCGCCGTTTTTCACCATTTTTGAAGTCCCATACTTACATACGAACTCCTCCTAGAGATTTAACCCGATTGACTTCAATCTTGGCTAGTACCATCATAAAGCCTTGGGGATTAAGAGTTAGCAAAAGCTTCACTGAAGGTCACACTATGTGGGCGTGGCATGGCGACAAATTATGGTGCCACCACCATAAAACACAAGATTGTTATAACTTTGGCATACATACATTGTCCAAAATTTCTCAGGCATGATGAGGGTCCCGTCCTGAACCCACCACTGGCAACAGGAAGTAGCGTGATTTACACACGTTTTATATTGTGACAGTTTTTTATTGAACCGTGTTCCTGTGGTGCCATGGCAAATTTCCATTACTCTCCATGAAACAGGAAGTCGCTGTATCTTCACCATTCTTTGTCGGATCTAGCCCAAATTTTTCAGTCCAGCCCTGAACACACACATGTCATTATTGACAGTCTTAGCACCCTCTGCTGGTGAAATGTTTGAAAGAATGTTTTTTACCTTGCCCCAGCAGGAGGTTTCACATGGAGACACAAAATTTGGTACACATATCTATCATGCTGAGACGCACCAAAAAGTCTCTTGGACCCATATCCGAAAACGTACAGAAAGGCCATCTTGAATCGAATATGGCATTTCGGGTGCTTTTCACCACGTGCCTGCGAGGGCCCGTTCATCGCTGCTTGCAGCTTTAATTATTATTATTATTAACTGAATGGCTAGGAGAATCACTGTGTCATCTAAAAACAAATAAACCACTTTTAGGTGACGAGAGGCAAAGGAGAAAGGGCTAACCGAGAGAGGCTCTGACCTAAATTAGTAAATAGGACATTTTGTTGTTCACAGCATAAAAAGTATTCATACCCTTTTAAAGATATTTTTGGTCCATTTTACGACTTTTTTTTTATAGTGGGAGGTATACAGAGCGAAAGGAGGGCAGATGTAAAGACATGCAGTTAAGGGCTCCAAGTCGGATTCAAACCAATGCCGCCTGCTTGCGAGGACTGAGCCTATGTGGTATGTGCTCTACCAGGTGTGCCACCAGGATGCTCGTATTTATATCCTTTTAAAAAATATGTTTAATGTATACATGTTAACCTTTTTACGTTCTTTAATCAGGTTCATCATATGGTTGTAAAGTACCCACTAACTAATAACTAGATTTCCCTCAGAAGTGGAGTGGGGTAGAAGTATAAAGCAGAAAAAAAATATTCAACAAGCACATCCAAGTTGGATATACAGGCACACACATATATATAAAACCAATGAGCATCTGAATGCAATTTGGGGTTCAGTATCTTGCCTAATTATACTCCGACATGTAGACTGCCATGGACAGTGATCAAACCACCAACCTGCCGATCACTGAGCCACAGCCACCCCTTATAAGGCACAAAGACCACACACATACACACCTCATGTTATTACAACATTGGATGACTTTAATCCACAACTTCTGTCATATTAAAACACAAGCCTATTTTACAGAGCTTAGTTAGCAGCTAAGCTAAAAACACACACAATGACATTCACTTAGTGAATGGGATGGAAGCCAGAATGTACAGAGCAGAGCCTAGTGAAGCAGCTGAACTACAGAGAAGAAATTATGCAGACCTCCGTCTACTCCTTATGATGATTTAGTCGAAAGTAGAGCACAACTACAAGCATGCAAGTGGATGTTATAAAAACCCTTCCGTCTGTCTGCTGAATGTCCCTCAAACAGAGTGCTTTTCAAGTGTCATCATGATAACAGTGTGCGTATTTTCATTCCAAACAATACAGACAAGAAGCAACTCAGATACACCTGCAGCTCTGATGGTGGACTGGAAGAAAAACAGGGGGCTTGGTCCTCCGTGACATCACACAAAAAAACACTGTTGTACACTCGACATGTAGTCAGGACACAGGAAAGGTTTGATTGGTCGATGATTTGTCCCACTTCAGAGGCTGCCTGCAGAGGTGTGACATCCCTCATCAGCTTAGAAAAGTGGACATTTCAGAGCAGTTGTGGTTATATAAACTTTCTCTGATAATAGATGGAAAAATGATCTGACTTTTAGACACAAACTGATCTGTGCAAAGGATTTGGGGATTATAGAGGACGATAAATTATAGACCTACTGTGTTTTTAAGAGGTGTACAAAAAGAGGCTGCATTTCACTGAGAGTGGGACAATGGGCCCATGGTGACATACTCTGCCAGGAAATGTGGCCTTCACAGAAAGTAGCCTCTGGAGTGGGACACAGATAGAGGAAATGTTACAGTCCAAGTATTTTATGATGAGTATCTCGTGAACATATCTCAGGAGGGACACAGAGCTTCTTCCCTCCACACTGGTGACACATGGAGAGCAGTGTTTCCAAACCAAAAATCACATCAGACGGGTAACAAATCGGATGTTGTGCTCCTGAGTAAACGCAACCTTGGAGTGAGAAAGAGCATCGTTTTAAAAAGCACAAATTGTGTCATTTCAGAGTGGCTCCCTGGCTGATTGGAGATCAGTGGTAATGTATTTACAGTGGAATAGTCTTGAGGGGGGGAATGCAGAAAGAGATGATCTTGGAACAGAGGGAACGACAGAGTGCTTTCTCCTCCTCTCCCCTCTTCCATGGTCTACAAGAAGTTTTCAGTTCGACACAAACAAGAGAATAACCAAACAAAAGGCTCACTGCACTAACTGCGGGACCCCCGCCTGGGTTTCATCCAAATGTGCTGATCCCACAACAGCAATGAGCAGTTTACTGCTGCCAACTGTAGCTAACCTTGGTAATTTATAGACCTTGGCAGGACATTAGCATTTTGGAAGGTAGAGTCAGGGGACAGGAGTCAGAGGTCAGACGTAGAAAAGTCGTACCCTGGAGGTACTGACATGGAGGTCATCATCGTAGAACTTGGTCTCTATGATCACATTACCACTGGAAGACAAAGGAGCACGGACAATGTAATCAGTGTTTTATATGTAATCAGAACTGACAGAACATTCACTTTAATAATTATCCTTCAAACATTCCCTGCTTATTTGTAAGATTGTAAAAGTTTGTCTGATCCTACAATTACAGATACAATAAATTATCGTAATTTCAGATAATTAAAAATCTGAAGAAACTGGTGCGTGAAGTTAAACAAATGATCTAACATGAAGACATTTTTAAAAATAACATGGAAGTCACATGTACACTTGCTGCTGTATAGGGTTCAATAGTAGAGATCATGCATGTACAGAAGCAGAAAGCAGAAATAAAGATGATCAGAGTGGAGACTCACGTTAAAACATTAGCTGGCATCATCTGGGACTCTGGAGCTGCTTCTATCAGAGACTGCCATGTGTTGGTGGAGTTGGGGATAACAAAACCGAACTCAAAGAACCATTCTAAACAGAGACACAGATACAGAAACAGTTCACATCACATGCTAGCATAACTGGAAATCCTGTTCATAATGGATGTTAAATTACCATAACGGTCTGAACACATTTTCCACACATAAACATGTTATGTTGGTGTGGACTGCGTGTTGTCCCCAGGGCACTCTGTAACCTCACCTCTGTACAGCAGGGCCCCGAGGGACAGCACTCCACACAGTAACAGGCAGCTAAGCTATTTGTTGAAATGAATGGAGATAATGGTGCTTGAAGACATTAACAGTAAGGCTGAACACTTGGTAGGGTTAGAAAGTAACCGTGGTATCTTATGGCAATATTTTAGGGAAAGCATTTCCACCATGACATGCTACTGGATTTATAAGTGAAGATGTCAAATCTCAACAAGCCATATGTCAGCAGACATCCTTCACCTTAGCTGAATGTTTATGTCAAAGTATTGGTCCAGCCCCTCATTTAATATTAGTTCAGATGAACAGACTGTCTATAGGTATTATTAAAGGGACACTGTGTAATATTTTAAGCATTTTATTATCTCAAATCAACGTCTTCATTCATAAATAGTTCCCCATTGGTGTAAAATAACCAATGCCTACAGTCTGACAATCCTCCTAGGCGGAGAATCACTTCTCTGTTTTCACATAGCGCGCCCAGGTCCACAGAGGCTGCCATGTCCTTCCAGTCTCTAAAAAAAAACTATGAACTGCCGAGAGGGACAAAAAGCACTACCACCTAGTACTGATATAGCAAAACGCGGTTTCGCTTTGTCACAGAGAAGCGATACCAGTGCGAGAAGCAGCGAGACGGTCTTGTTACTTTTCCAGCAGTGTTTGAGAACCTGCAGTGCATTTTTGGTCATAATGGAAGACCACACATGAGAAGGAATCCTCATCGCCAAAAAAGCGCAAAGGAGAATTAAAACAGATAACGGGACCGGCGAAATCACAAAACAAGGGTACATTTTGGGGTTGCGTATCCCAGATGGAAAGAGCTATTGACCGAGAAAGGTTTCAAAAGGGATGCTGAAGTTGCTGCTTTCTTATCGACGGGTAAATCAATGTTACTGTCTGAATTGAAATGTCTCATTGCTTGTTTGTGTTTGTGATTCATTACGTTGGCTGCAGTAGAACGCTGACCCTGTTGTCGATAGCCTCTTGAATCTCAATCCATTCCGCCTACCGTAGTTCCAAAGAGGTTGCAACGCACGTTTGAAAACGTGTGGCGCTAGAGAGCGAATGCAATATCAAATTTGAACACTAGATGGGAGAAAAAATGACACAGTGCACGTTTGAAGATGGACACCATCATTTTCTTATTTTTTTGTCTATCCTTGAGACTTTCGTCAATCGTCATTTGGACTAAACATCAATCTGAATAATAATAAATTAGTTAAAGTCATTACAACTTCAGCTGTAGAGAAGATTTTGATGGACCAATCTTTTCATTGTCTTTCATATATTTCTCCTCTAGTTGGTTTCCCATTTGATTCTTTTCCAAAGGAACTCCATCTTCCCCCTCTCACCCCCCACCTCTCTCTATTGAGCCCCCTCCAATTGCACTGAAGTCATTATTTGGATTTCAAGGCATACTTTTTAATAAGTGGAGCACAAACTGGCTCTATTTGCAGATTTCTATATGTATCCAATTCAGTAGCCAAAATTCGCAAATTTTAATACTTCTGTATTTCACTAAGTTAAACTTACAGAAAGGTGTATGGCTTTTGATTAACTAAGACACCCTAAACAAGGTCATAAACATTTTCATATTTCTAGATCAGGCTTTAAATTGTCCAGAATTATAAACTTGAGATCATAACTTTGTGCACCTTCTTTTGCTTAAGAGGCTGCTGCAGAATAAACTAAAAAAGACATCTCCTTTAAGCACATCTGGTTCTATGTGGACAAAGCTGTAGTCATGATTTGGGCTGTAACTCTGACATATGAGAAGATACGTCAGGTTGATGGAGACTGTTTCAGGCAATGGAATCATCTCTCAACTGGCGTTTTGTCAAAATCCCTATACTATATGAGGATTAAAGAGCATGGCGTTAAACCAAGTTGTCTTGTAAATGTTGAGTGAAAAAACTGAGAAAGACTTCAAACTATAAATCAGTAAGTGTGTTGTTCAGTAACAATGAAAGACAGGTGAATCTTGATCATCCCTACAGATCACATCATTGGACTGTGGCAGGAAGTTGACCAAAATGCAATTGTCTGCATTATGTTGTCATAAGCAATGTAGGAAATCCAGTTTCAGCAATCTGACCTTCAGGGTTCTGTTCAAATCACCTTCTAGACACTGTCCTTTGAAGAAAACTTTCTGCTCCAGTCTGAACTTCTCCAGTTTCTCTGAGGAGGAAAAGTTCAGTTCCCTGGACACTGCTTTACACTTCAGGATCTTCTTCGGGACGCGAGCTGCAGACACAGTGATAAAAAAAGAATTTCTATTTTACAGATATTTTGGGGGGTATTTGACAGTGGGAGAGATACAGAGTGAAAAAGGGAGACAGAGGGGGAGACATGCAGGAAAGGAATCCGAGTCAGTTTCGAACCAAGGCTGCCTGCTTGCAAGGACTGATCCCCCGGTAGGCAGTCTACCGGGTGTGCCACCGCTACACCCTGACAAACAAGAATTAACTGAAAAGAGCTTTGGATCCCATACCTGCAACCTATTAAGTTAGAAATTTGCGACTAACCAGATGTTTGTAGGTGAGTTATCTCTCTTGATAGGCTCCATTACACTGAGACAGTGTGTGGAACCAGAGGTTGTGTTAAGACTTTTTCAATATCCGTCATTTTGACGGACAGAGTTGTACAAATTTTGCCACATTAAATTGTTATCTGCCATTTTCACTTTTGAATGAGACTGTTTAATAGTATTTGATTTCCATTTTAAATAATTAATATAAACGGTCCTCTAGGCCTAAGGAACTTCAGACACTTGGCTGTATATATATATTTGTGTGTGTGTGTGTGTGTGTGTGTGTATCTCATGTACCTTCATGTTCTACTCCTGGTACAGACAGGTCCTCAGTTCCCTGCCACAGCACTTTGCCCGTCTCTGCATCTCGGAGATTCATCCAGTTTCTATCATGAAAGTATTAAGTGACCATAACCAAACTTAACAGACCTACAGTCCACCTACAGTATCCATCACTTCACATTTGAGTTAATAGAGTTAACATAGAACAAACTGATTTCATCACATCCAACCAGAAAAGCACATATTTCTAGTAGTTCTTGACCCTCAAAATAGGGTTGCTTACAATTCACCATTTAACAGTTCAACAATCATTTTGACAAATTAATACAGATAAATAGTATATGAACAATATAGTTGTAGGCTCTCATTGGTCAACACACTCAAACCGAAGCATCACAGACTGCTAGTGGAAGGCTAACCACTGTTTCCAATGGATAGTTAATCACAAATCACATTCAGTGTCCGACTTATTTTACAAAGTCTCCAAAAACACACATCAGTTCAAAACTGGATTACAAAGCTTCTGGAACAGGATACTGTTGCACCAGAATGCTCATTGGACTTGTTAGACACCTATGAACTGTAACACATTTTCCGCCATTAACATGTCCCAGTCAATCATTGAACACGTCAACAGGTTAACGGTCACATGACAACATCAATTAGGGGAAGGCTGAACAGTTCACTAACACTGATCAGCTGATAATTATCAACACATTTTAGCAAATATGGTCAGTTAACTTTAAGTTAATGAGTCACATGAGTGCAAGCTTTCCCTTCAGTTACCCTCAGCCCCACTTTCACCAAGGAATGATGTGATATGTGGAGATTGTTTGGAGCACTACATGGCCTCGGCAAAAAAAGAAAAAGAAAAGATTTAGTCACCTACTGCTGACATCTACCTATAATTCAAGGAACGTCTGTGAACCTGTGGAGCGTGTATCTCGCTGACCGTTTGTCGGATCGACCTGAAATTTTGGATACGGGTTGAGCACGGCCCAGCGGAGTGCCTTTTGACTATTTGAAGATTTTTGAATTCATATTTTCTCGAAACATTGCATTATAGATGATTATTTACGTAGCACGTGTCGCAGCAGTGCATTGTTTCCCGGGGGACGATACCGCGTGCGACACTCAGCCGTTACATTGTGGGTAATGTAGGCAGGAAGTCGGCCTTGTTCCCGAGCAGGTTATGTTCTCAGAGTCAGTTACCGTGGTGACTCAGCCAGAGCTGGAACGGGAAACTCGGAGTTTCCCTAATTTCAGGGTTAACATACTGAGGGTTTTCAGAAAACCTGCTTTCTGGAACGGGGCCCAACCGCTGCCTGTCTTTCTTTTTGCGAGTGGAAATTCTTCTTATTTTTTCATCTTACACAGTGACTCTGTGCTCTGTATCCAGACAGCTGTCAGTCTGTTAGAGCAGCTCCACTCAATAGTTTAATGCGTAATTTCACTTTATATTGTGAAAAAGCTTTAAACATTTTTAGACAAGCAAGATTAATGAATAATGAAACCATCTCTGTTATTCTGATGTGACTGGCCGCACTGATGGAACATGATTTCTATAATATTACAGATTACTAATGTTTGCTGACATGGGTATAACATTGTTAGATTGACTAAAACATTACCTATTTACTTATACCAAAATATATGCGGTGTGGCTCACATATATCCGTGATTTTCATGTTTGTTTGTTTTTTTATTCGTTTTCAAACCATTCAAACCACCAACAAATTTGTATGTCTCTTTATATCTCAACGTACATCCCTATCTTAACCAATATACACTCTGTATGTGTACACTACGCAAGCACATGTACACCTCTATGTAAATGCCACCTTCAAACACAACCTCATTTAACCATAATTGGTACACCTACTTATGCTACCAGTATACAAATACATACTTCCTACAGGCACTGCACTAGTGTATCTAACACAGACAACCTCTTACTGAAGACCTGTTTCCTGATAAACCACAAGTTCACAGTGTCTCTGCTGGTAACATATGGCAAAATCTTTTACAGCAAAAGGAAGTAGTGGTTATTGTATGTAACCTCAGTTCTTGAAGACACAGACGAGAGATGTGATCCATGACCAGATTATAAACGTTTTTAAAAAATGTACTGACAGTACAGACATTTCACACAGCAGAAATATATAATGTGGAGTTGCTGATAATGTGAGTCAGCTGTTCCTCCAGTGTGCAGTGCAGTTCATACACTTCACTGATAAACCTAAAGGAGGGTACACCAACACTGGACTTCATGATTTAACTATGCTTGGTTTCACGTCTACACATTAGTCCACAGTCACATACTCCTAACTAGGAAAGCGCTGGACTCATTTCTTAGATTCATTGATTTAGGTAATGTATCTGTCATCACATCTGTCTACAAAACTCGACTGTTGGCTGTGTACAAGTGCAACAGATGTGTTTAGAAGTACTACAAACTATCTGCAGAGCCAGAATTTGTACTCAACTGGGTATCTGGAAGCAAAATATTGCAAATACACAAATATAATTTAATTTCATGCTTTTAAAATTCAGAGTCCAACTGAAGACGAAGGGAAAGAAACTTTGGGTAAATACAAGTGTTTGCAGGTGAGAGCGAAAAAGCCTTTGTGTGGACGATGTTGCTGTGAGCTGTCCCATCAGTCTGTCAGGTGGTCAGCTGTTCCTGACCGCCACATTTAATGTTACACAATAAAGCCGTCAGTTCCAGAGCCTGAAGGACCAAACAGGGTGGTTTCACTGTACTCTTAAGCTTCTCCAGTAATTCCAATAATAGTCTTTGGGGGCCCTTGGTTGTGTTAGATAGTCTCCATAATACATTAGTATCTTTCAGTTTCATTTTTTAGTAAGTTTTTGAGTAAATAGTATTTAATTTCCATTGAAAATAAAGAACAATCTTTTCGGCCTAGCTAATGTGGTTAAAAGGGCATGGAGAGAAAATTTAAACAGAGCTCCATACTTTTCATTCAAACACTATAATGACTAAACAAAAAAACAGCTTGCACCCCCGAATAAATCCTTCTTTTTTACCTTGTTTATCAACACCATCACATCGCCATTGCAAAGAAACTTCAGACACTCAGCTGCCATGAAATTTAGCTATTGTATGCTACTAGCTAACATTAGTTTGCTGACATTTCTGCTGCTAATCCATCTCCTCAAACCGCCAGAGTAATGTCTTGCTTTGTCTCTCAACATAAAACTATGAATAACAGAATAGTACATACTAACTGTGCCCCAGCGCTCAATGACTTTTTGTAAATGGTCAGTTGACCAATGAGATGGCTGAAGCTAGCTAGACAACAAGGTCAAAAACAGGAAATCAGTAAAGACTACACAATAGCTCATGAATATGCATACGCCACCAACTGAACAGGGTGAGAATTACTTACAGTTACAGAAGAAGACTGTCCTAAGCTTCCAAAAATTTCAACATGACAGATGGCCATTAGATTTTTCTGTCATTGTCAAACAATAAAGATATTTGGTTAGTGCAATGCCCGGCGGGGATGCCACTGGATCAGAATGCATCAAGTCTTCTTCCCTACCCTGTGTCTCCACCTATGGTTGCCACCAAGAGCATCATCTCTGAATCCTGGGCTTAGCACTGCCGAGGATGACTGTGATTGGTTTAAAGAAGTACAAATATGTCTATTTATGGCAGAATGATACTGGGTGCAGCCAGACCAGAAATATGTCTAGCTATGCAAGACCATCATGCATCAGTTGACTGCTACTCATCTATCAATGTACACACACCTGATCTCCCCTGAGCATACTTTACACCAAGTGAGGCCAGCCATGGTTACACTGTGAGGCCTGCTATGATCAGGCTGAACGTTGTGGCACTTATTACAGGGGGTTAAAGCTGCTCACTGTCTTACAATTGCACAAAGAACTGCTGGGTGACAGCTGGTGGTAGAGTGTAGACACTGTGGCAGAGATCAGTGCACACCGACGTCACCTAATTTTATATTCGGATATCAGACTGATGAACACCAGCAAAGAACTATCATCCCACAGCCCTCTGCTTAAAAGATTCTTCACTCAGCATCCTGTCACACTCAGACACTACTTAGTGTCACACACACTTGACTCCACACCATCTGTGAATCCCTCAATCCAACTGCCTGGAAACACACAGCCCCCAGGCCCGCCATGTTAGCATGTTGCTACACGGGTAAAGAAAATACAGATTAGTAATACACACGAGAGAAAAAGAAAGTGATACTTAGTGTGACGAAAAATCCAGTTGGTCAGGATGCTGTAGGTGACATTTTAGACTCAGCAGAGGACAGAGGAGCTGTGCCACTGTAATGATGAGATGTCATAAGACACAGAATGCAACAATCTCGGCCTTTGATTCTGATCAGGAATACAAAACAACAAAAACTATTGGGATAATCGAAAAAAAAACAAAGGAGAGCAACATTTTATTGATGTTTTACTGTCTCAGCAGTTAACTTCACATCTATCTCCTCAAATACCAAATGGTACCAATGTGACATCTTCAGTCGATACCCAGCATCCCCCACCTCTTCCTCTAGCTTTCTTGAAATGTGTGCTGAGTTGAATGGTTTCTCTAATCCTCTCAAGTCTAACTAAATCCTATCCCCTACATCAAACTCATCATCCTTCACACCTTCCAGAATAATCCAGGCCACTCTGAAGGTAGTGGCCCTCAGAGTGACGTAGAAGAAAGCAGCAGGCAACTTCAAGAAGGATCACACACATTTCCTTATCACATCAGACCAAATAAACTCTTGTCCAACAATTGATTTTAAGTCCAACAACATGATCCGAGGTTGTCCCACAGCATCCCCAGGGCCTGCTGCGGGTTGTGTGTGTAACTACCAGGGTGCCAGCACAAATTTGTCACATACACACACAAGTTAATGAGCCCCCAGTGAAAAGCCGCTGTCACTGTTTAGTCTTCATTTATTTTTAAAGACATGTTAATGGTTCAAAGTATAGGCCGTCTCTTAACTCATCCTCTACCACAACAACCCAATATACTCCTAGTGAGAAAAACCAAGTTATAACTTTTATACTTTAACACAAGACATGACATCAATTTAATTAAAGACATTGTGCTCTAATACTGTAGTAATCCAATCTGTGTAATATGGAGCTACACAAATAAACAGAAGGCATGCTAACTACACCACACTGCAGACAGAAAGCCAACTCCAGCACACACACAGTGGACTGGTACTGTACTGGGCTGTGATAGCTTATAACTGTACATCATGATGCAAAAACAATCAAACTAAATGCTATTTTACATGTGGTTTCTTAACAATTAAGTCGTCTTGTCAATTAGTAGTTTGACTGACTTTCTCTCAATCATCTCGATCATCTCATCAAATGGAAAAAAAGTGACGTGTAAATTAGCAGACTGCTCAAGAAAATTCATTTTGCAGTGATATATTTTAATTAATATTTATTCATTCATCTTCTGCAACCGCTTATCCGGGTCAACCCGGGTCACGGGGGGCTGGAGCCGATCCCAGCTGCATTGGGCGAGAGGCGGGGTACACCCTGGACAGGACGCCAGTCTGTCGCAGGGCTGACACATAGAGACAGACAACCATTCACACGCTCACTCACACCTACGGGACATTTACAGTCACCAATTACACCTAAGCTGCATGTTTTTGGACTGTGGGACTGGAGCCGGAGTACCCGGAGAGAACCCACGCACACACGGGGAGAACATGCAAACACAGAAGGGCTGCAGAATCGAACCAGCAACTCTCTTGCTGTGAGGCAAGAGTGCTAACCACCACACCACCGTGTGGCCCTTTATATATATTATTCCTAAATAATCATCACTCATTATTTTTTAGTTGGTCAACTAGCACCGATGGTATCACAATAAGAGTTCAAACTAACTTTGGGTACCCTAATTAAGACTCAGTACAGACACATACAGATGTATCAACATTGATTAAAATCAGTAACAAACCATAATCTTCTTCATCAAGTCCATTCAGCCAGTTTGAAGGGTTTTTCGGTTTACCACAGCAGAGTTATCCGAGTAATTTAGTGAAGCGGCTTCTGGCCTCAACTAAAATAAAGATAAGCATGCAATAGTTCAACTTTTACATTCTAAATCCATCTCTGCAGTCTCATTTTGAATAAGAAACAATCTTGACAAATGGTCATCTTATATGATAAGCTCTAGGTCTACTGGTTGGATTGGTTCAGACAATAATACTATTCTGTACACAGGTTTGTGGAAGAAAAAGAACAATGCAAATAACTGGATTATTTAAGGTTGTAAAGAGTTTGAAGAGTTTGGGGTTTGCATACTGTTGTACAAACAGCTGAGGCAGTATTCTTTTAACAATCTCAGGATGACAATAAAGTCAGTGGACTACCAATAACTGGCCACAGCAGGTGTTACTGCTAGTGAGAGCACCTTAGTCTAGGTTTTGCTCTTGAGAAACACTAAACAACACAGTGAGGTGTATTGTCTTTGTTGTATACCATCTTTATATTACTTTTAATGGTTTTCATGAGGATTGTGGATAACTCATGGCAACATTGTTGCCTTTACAGTCTGGAGGAGAAGAAAATGTGATGTGCTGTTTGGTCACTTCAGGCTTTAATAAGGCAGTTTGAACAGAAGGCAGTAAATCCCTGCTGCACTAAATCATGGATTTAGGCCTTACCCTATACACTATAGCAACAGGCCTGACATTACCAGGAAACATACACAACCCCACACCTCCATCTGTGGTAAAGACTGGGAGAAGTAAAACAGAATTAAGGGAACATGTTTTGGACATATTAAAATAGCTAAACAAATCAGGTATGCAAATGCTCATGTATTGCCCTGTTGGAAAGCACTATGTCTTTGTTGTAGGAAGTGAAGCATGCTGCAGAGCTCTGCTGCTTATTCTAGAAGGTATTACTGGGGCTAATTCGGTCCTACATGGTCACATGAAGACAGTCCGAGCAGTAATAGCCAGTAAATGCAAAGCATCAGGTAGCCCTGTTTGCTCCACACACACACACACACCTTCATAACCTTGATACATAGCTACAGTTAAAAAAAAATACATATATTTTACAAGGGCTGATGGATATTATTTGACACACATACTGTGACACAAAACTTCCCTGATGTAAAATATTATGTTGAGGTTAAAACTATCCATAGATCAGCATAGAGTCTGTATTTCTTATCAGCTCTGGATAAGATATTTTAAGGGCCTCATATGTGAACATGGTTGAAATATTTCATGCCATTCTTTTTTGGACACATGCAGCCATGCACGTGTGGAAAGTATTATTTGGGCTTCAGTCCAAGGAGTAAAATCTTGGAAGTCCACACCATGAATTTACTGATAGAATTTCCATAGTCAACAATAAATACCAATAACCAGATATCATTTTCCAAATTCAAGGCCCAGTCACTCCCTGACAGGATCTGTACTTATGATAAAGTAAGCAATACGTTTCCTAATCAGTATGCTTGAGCCTATACCTTTTCTTCGAAATGTTGTGTTGTGCATTTCCATTCAAATGATTTACAGCTGGTTTTGACAAGCTTAACTAACACTGTGAAAGTATCTGTGTGTTATACCATATCTTTACATCTTATCAGACATGGGCATATTTTAAAAGTAAATCTACCAATTTTAACAGCAAATTTATCTCCATGCATCCTTATGACTAATAAACCAGAGAAACTGACTTCTCTTGCGCATCAAAGGAGCAAACTTACAAAGTAAGTTTGATTCTTTTAATTATATGGCACATCAATCTAATAAAAGGCAAGCAATGCATTCAAAAAGTCTAGTGAGTAGCAAAAAATACAGAAGCTTCGCTGCTTCCATTAAGCACAGGGAGCCGCCTGTGTTTGACATCTTCCCATATGTAACTTACCTCATATAACAAACATGGTGTTGAACGTAACTGAGAGCTAGCAACAGACACCCATACGGAATAAAAGTTTGACAAATGTCAAACGTTATCAAGAAACCGCGTCAATCTGAACATTTACCGCACGTCACCGTTGCTAGAGTAACGTTATAGAGTTCGAGTAACGTGTTTTACCGTTTCAGCTGCTCCACAGCGTACAGAGCAGTTAGCCGGGCACATTAGCCACAGGCTAGACCACTCATTCAGCTGGCTGGCAGTTATTCAGATGTGAACTAGCTAGTTTGTAGATACAAAAACATTTTAATTCTGTCACATAACACAAAGACAGATATCTGCTGTGTAGCTGACTTTATCCAAATGAGCGATGAAACTGACAGGGTAGCCACAGCAGTTAGCTTAACCTGTAAACTATAACATTAGCACCACAAGCCACAGATGTAATCACGTTAGATGATGTAATCTCCTAATATACAAGTCAAACAGTATGCATATTACAACGTATCTAACCTGTGTAGAACAACAACAGAAAGGATACAGTTTGAAGCCCTTCAAAATTTCCTTGGCCCTGTCTTCGTCTGAAGACATGTCTCAAATCGTCTGTTTTCGTTTCTCACACAAAATCCAGGGTCTGCTGCTCGTTATGTTAGCTTAGCTAGTTAGCCAACTACTCTGCCGACTATTGCTCGCATGAAAACAGCACAACTCAATAGTGCTCGTCTGCAGGTAAATCTGATCCGATAATGCAATCAGCTAAATATACCCAGCTAACGAACCGACAGCTAGCCTAGCCAGTCAACGGCACTGGGGCGCTCTCCACAGCCAATCACAGGCCGAAAACGAGAGGCTTGGGTGGGACCGCAGGGGATAGAGACGCGTCACCAGGGGCAACGTAGCACACAAGTGGAGAGTAGAAACTAATTGGGGCCAAGGCTACACGGTGTGTGTTTTGTACTAGTACCACTTCTGATTTCATAGGTGCCTACCCATACTACGCGACATGGTGCAAAATATTACGCTTCAGAAAATAAAACTAACTTGGTTGAAAACCTAATATATTAATTAAACATCAATCTGAAATGAAAGTCAATATAAGATTTAAAATATAAGTTTACTACATTAATGTTCAAACATCATATCATAGTTGAATTGATTAGCTACGAATACTACTAATAACAATAAGTGCCTGTTAAATTAAATTATCAGTGGGGTCAGTGGATGGCTCCTCTTCTTCAAGAGATCCTTTGTTCCAACAGCCATCTAATAGCAGAGTCAACAGACTAAATTAATTTCCCCCTTGAGGATAAATAAAGTAATTTTGATTTTTTATTTGATTTGTAGGTAGAGAGGGGCTGGGAGGGTCTAATTGCTCGATTTCTCAGAGAGATGGAATCATCTGGATATTCATTAACTTTCACCAC
>CAFUXE010000182.1:444579-462253 GCA_903364295.1 Serranus cabrilla | reverse complement strand
ATGTTCAAACATCATATCATAGTTGAATTGATTAGCTACGAATACTACTACTAATAATAATTGCCTGTTAAATTAAATTATCAGTGGGGTCAGTGGATGGCTCCTCTCTCTCCGTTGCAGGACGGAGAGATTCAAGAGATCCTTTGTTCCAACAGCCATCTAATAGCAGAGTCAACAGACTAAATGAATTTCCCCCTTGAGGATAAATAAAGTAATTTTGATTTTTTATTTGATTTGTAGGTAGAGAGGGGCTGGTAGGGTCTAATTGCTCAATTTCTCAGAGAGATGGAATCATCTGGATATTCATTAACTTTCACCACTCATATTCTTTTCAGTCCAGCCAGAGGTGCCTGTGACACACCTAAGTGGTACACATAGAAAGGCCACCATATTATGTCAAACACCTGCTACATCTGTTGTGTAGACGCCAAATCTTCTGATGAATGTGGTGATCCAACAAGGCCACCAGGCAAGACCCTTTGCTGGCCTTCAGTGAGTCAGCGAGCAAATGTGTGGTATACCCTTGTCCCAATGGCATTCATCAATGAAACAAAACAGGTGGTAGGTGTGGTTTGGCTGCCTCCATGGTATTGAACTACTGATTTACATAATGGGGGGCACAGAACATTGATCGGGATGACTAGACTGATGTCCGGGGGCCTCCAACCTTTAGGAAACCTCTGTGGGAAAGTTTTGGGTCTTATTTGAATGGATAATATTGCCTTTGTTAAGTTGGATGTGATGCATGTAGCAGACTGCCTATCAGTGGAGGAGCAGATGATAGTTTAAAAGATTGTAGGAGAGAGATGCGACGCTTTAAAATCATTTTTAAATATTTCTACTTTTTTTATTATTATTTTTTCTTATTTAATTATTCTTATTTTATTCTTTTTATTCTTTCTCTTTTAAGCAAAACAAGACTTTCAAATAATTTAATGCTTTTTATAACTTATCTGATGAGCCTGCGGCTACAATCCTCCCAACATGCCTGAAGAAGTAATCCAAACAAAGTCTGCCTGTGAAAGCTGTCAGATATATCAACAAGAAATATATGCGCTACAAGAAAAGATTTTTGCCTTAGAAACAGAAAAAGGACTTCATGTAAGAAGTCCACATTTGCTCTCAAAGCAACCGGTGAAAAAACTGCTACTCACAACTTCAAACAACAAACAAGCTAAAGAGCTAGCTGCTGTCCCTGAAATGTTTGGTCTAACTCAGCATGTGGATGAGCCCACCCACAGCAGAGGGCACACTCTGGATGTGCTCATCACAAAGAGTGTTGTTATTACAAATGTCAATGTCATCGATGTTGCTTTATCTGACCATTATGCACCTTTTTTTGACTTTTTGACTCTGTTAAACCCAAACCTGAAACTGTGTCTGCAGCTGTTAGGAGAAGACTCATAAATGACGGCACAAGGACACAGTTTATTTTTTGGATACCATTGCTCCTGTCGAGGTTAGAATGGTTAAGAGTTGGCAAAAAGCACCATGGAGAAAAGACGTCTCGGCCTTGGCACAGAAAAGGGAATGTCAAAGAGCCGAACGGAAATGGCGCAAGTCAAAGCTCCTGATGCATTATGAGATTTATAAAGACATGTTTTGTGTGTTCAACCAGACTTTACGCAGAACAAGGGAGAGGTATTTTTGTGAAATCGTCACAAACTGCAGTAGCAACTCTCTAAACAGATTAACAAACCCTCCAATTTCACTGCCCTTAGAACTAATTTCTACATCTAAGTGTAATGAGTTTGCAACATTCTTTAATAACAACGTGCAAGCCATTAAAAATGCTATAATTTCCACAATACAAATAACTACTCTTCAGCCAGGTAAACATCTGGAGTTAGCACACCTCCCCCCTTGTCATTAACAGTTGGAGAGATCATCTGCAGTCTGAGTCCATCATCATCAACTCACTGGGAAGTGGCCTATATACAAATATATATAGGGAGGAAGAACTTATTAGGAAGAACTTATTAAAGTTTACTGAATAAGCAGCCCCAACTAACCAGTCAAAGGATTTGATGTTAAAGTCAATTTGTTCCATTTCTTTTGGAATAATCGATTGATTAATTTTTCTCTCCTGTCTGAAACACGGTTTCCGTCTTGGAGACAACTGATCATACAGGCTCAGGGCAAGAACAAATCAGTTCCACAACACCTTTTAGAGAGAAGAGAGACTTTGTTCCCCCTGTTACCAGTAGCCCTCTTCAGGAAAATTATTGCAGACTAGTGGGGCATGTAAGTTGAAGAAATTCTTCCCAAAAAACAGAATTGGTCATCCTCAATATAATATATAATATGCCATGTAGACAACTACATGACAGTGACTTTTACACCTAACTTCCAGTTGACCCTACTCTTCACTTTAAAGCAGGGGTGTCAAACTGATCCAGTAAAGGGCCGAGGGGCTGCAGGTTTTTGTTCCAACCAAGAAGAAACACACCTGAATCCAATCAATCAAATCACCTCAGCTGTCTTCAATCAGTTGATTAATTGTATCACCTGTGCTCCTGCTTGGTTGGAAAAAAAGGAGCACAGGTGATACAATTAATCAACTGATTGAAGACAGCTGAGGTGATTTGATTGATTTGATTCAGGTGTGTTTCCTCTTGGTTGGAACAAAAACCTGCAGCCCCTCGGCCCTTTCCTGGATCAGTTTGACACCCCTGCTTTAAAGCCACTATCTCAGAGGTTTTAGAAGGCTTACTGTTCCTGTTTTAAGCATCCTACACATCCACATGGACGCCCCATAGTATCAGATATGGACTTCCTAACCTCTGCAGTTTCCACTTTTGTTGATCATTTGATCAGACCCTCTGCTGAACAACGTCCCTCATTCATTAAACGGACACTGTGTAATTTTTACTCCCATCTAGTGTTCAAATTTGGTATTGCACTTTCAAACGTGTGTCGCAACCTCTTTGGAGCTACGGAAGGCTGAATGGGTCGAGATTCAATTTAGACAGTAACATTGACTTGACTGTCGAGAAGAAAGCAGCAACTTCAGCGTCCCTTTTGAAACCTTTCTCAGTCAATGGCGCTTTCCACTTGGGAAAAACACGACCCCATATTAACCCTTGTTTTATGATTTCGCCGGTCCCGTTGTGTGCGGCTCAGTGTGTGAATGAGAGTAAGTGAATGCGTGCGCGCGGCCGAACGGCTGACGTGAAGGCAACGGGAGTTAACCACGGAGGAGATCTGCCTTCGGCCCCGGAAATACAAAGGGATCTCCCCTGTGTCCCAAACTCCAGGTAAGGAGACGGAAGCAGGCACGTGACTACGCGAAAACGCGTTTGTTCGTGCTGTTTGTCCCTCTCTGCAGTTCATAGTCCGGAAGGACATGGCAGCCCCCATGGAGCGGGACGTGCTATGTAAAAACAGAAGTGATTCTCCACTCAGGAGGTATTGTCAGATTGTTGGCATGGGTCATTTCACACCGATGGGGAACTATTTATGAATGAAGACGTTGATTTGAGGTGATAAAATACTTAAAACATTACACAGTGTCCCTTTAAAGATACAGGTAATATGATTGTCATTTTGGAGTCCTTAGATCCTCTCCCTGCAGACTGTATTTTGGTTACTTTTGATGTTGCACCATTGCATTCAAATGTTCCTCATGAAGGAGGCATTCAAGCTCTTGAACATTTTTCACAACCACATAAAATCCATTCGAGCCCTCAAATGTTACTATTACTACTCTTGCTAAGCTAGTCCTTACTCTTAGGTTTCTTTTATGTTTTGTATGTCTTGTAAATTTGCAAATCTTTATGGAGGATATCTGGGAAACAAGGAAAAGCACAGTGTCCAAGAGATATGTATTTGATATTTGTTGCCTGTCTCGAGGCACTGTTGATCAACTGCATTCTTTTTGTACAAAAAATACAGTTTCCAAACATTTCAAGTTTACTATTAATTTTCACATGCAAAAAAAATCAGTTTTCTTCACATCTGAATCATTCGTAAGGACAACATGTTGCACATTGGTTTGAACACTGAACCCACAGACTGCAACAGCCTGAGCTGACAGTTGCCACCATCTTCCTGTTAATAATAGTCTGCCCTATAATCAGTTCTGCAGGTTGAAACGCACATGAAAGATTCTTCTGATTTCACTATAATCTACATGCTATGAATGATACACAAAAAGAAAAAGTGGCTAAAAGAAAAAGCAGTCTGTATTTGTATTTATTACTCTGTATTCCTGTGTGAAATGTTCTGTATAGACAATATCTGATCCTAAATTATGTTTCGTCTCTGATGACCCCAGCAGGTAGTTTTCTCATGAAGCAGTAACCTTAGAGATGCTTGAGATGCTTCCCACGGCGCACACTCTCCCAGATGGCAATGACAGATGTGATGCCTGTGCACAATGTTACATACTTGTAAATAAATGTAGTCATTGACATTTTGCCCATGTGCTAAGTACAATGTGGGCATAACTGGGAGTGCCCCAAAGGTACAGACAGTGATTAAAGTGATATTCTTATATGATCTGTGAATGCTAGCGAATATGGTTTGCTGGGGTGAATGGGTGGTGCTACAGTGTACATTTTGAAGAACATGTAGAAATGAATGTCAGTCCTTTTTGATTTGGCATGTTGTGGAGACTGGAAAGGGATTGAAGACGAGGGGTTCTCAAGTCCCACCCCTAGATTTTTTCTTGACATTTTGATTGCTTAAACATAAAAACAGGTTCCTGCTGCGAAAAATAACTCACACCAGAGGGTTGCGGGTTCGATCCCCGCCTGCGGCCCTTCTGTGCCGAGTTTGCATGTTCTCCCCGTGTGTGCGTGGGTTCTCTCCGGGTACTCCGGCTTCCTCCCACAGTCCAAAAACATGCAGCTCGGGTTAATTGGTGACTCTAAATTGTCCGTAGGTGTGAGTGCCCAATGCAGCTGGGATCGGCTCCAGCCCCCCGTGACCCGGGTTGATAAGTGGTTACAGAAGATTAATGAATTAATGAACATTTCCCATAACCATAAACTGTTTGCACACTTTTCAATATTCAAAACTCTTTCGGCAAAACCTTACACAGAAGTGGCCAAATCAATCACTCAACTGGTGGGTCGGGACCCAAAAGTGGGTCATGGACCCATTTTCAGTAGGTCCTGTGGTTTTATTTTGAATGGGATTTTTTTATGCCGTCTATTCACTCTCACAGTTTGTTTTTCTAATTGAGCATGGGCGAAAGTTTGAGTCTTTTTGAAACTACTTCTCACTAGTTGGACTTTTTTTAATTTAATGTTGAAAGCACTGTTGAGTCTGTTAAAATAAGGTATGTTGCGTTATCTAACATTTGTTTTTAAATTGAAATGGAGCTAATTTAGTGTGAAAGGGAATATTTTCCTCTCTAGCATCATTTATCATTAAACTGTTGTTGTGTTGGCATACTGTGTTATTCTGCACTATCCCAGGTTCAATCTGCACTCATTAAAAACATTTTAGAAGTTGAACATTTTCTTCGATTTGGTGGGTCCCAAAGCCAGACCAGTTGAGAACCGCTGCTCTAAAGCCTTCTTACATCTATGTGTATATAACTAATTTTTCTTAAAACCATACGTTTACAATATTCCTAATTATAGACAGTTATCATTTGTCTAAATAGTGTTCACCTTTTCACCACAAATTTATTTAAAGTTATGATTAGGCTTCTGCACCAGCAACAGTTGTGGCCTGATCAACAAGGGTGAAGTGATTGGATTTTTAGGTCAAAGATCAATGTCATTAGGACAATATAATGTTCGGCAAAAACACTTGTCAATTATTCAACCCCATAACTCAGGAACAGAAGGGAAGTCATTTGATCTTTGTGCTGAAATTGTGCTGACTGTGGAGATCTTCTGAACATGTGTAGAGACAAAACCATGAGTCACTAAGTCTAGTTTATACTGTATATTCATTCATTCATTTATTTTCCATATCCAGGCCTGCAGCCTACATGTTGATTCTGCACTGTTGTATGTCTTGGATTATCATTTACTTGCATGTTTTTTTTTGTTTTGTACATATTTCATGAGCATTGTTGGAGGGATCCAAGATCTTTATTGACAACCTGCTTCTGTTGTGCATAAGACAATACAGAACTTCAGGATTTCTTCCAGGTTACCTGGCGACCTCAATCTTTATTTGGTGCTTATGAGTCTTTACAGCCCAAAACAAGATGATGAAATGCTAATTCTGAGTACCTTGGGGCCTCATGCATCAAAGACTGCACAGCTGTCAGACTGAAAGATGATTCCCAAAAGTAAAAAAAGTAACTAAGAAAATGTACAACTGTGTGCCTTACCTTATTAGAATCTCAATCAATATGAAACTCACACATGCACCAGCCACCAACTGCGCCCCAGCTCCTTCTGCAAATAACTATGCAAATAAATTAAAATTAGGCTGGCGTGTGCGCTAACCTCTGAAGAACAACGGCAAATCCACTTCGCCTACCTGCGGACTACCTTATTGTCCTAAATTATCAAATGCTGGATCAATGATGCACCACACCTGACTTATTCAAATCAAATCAAAATCAAAATTACTTTATTTATCCCCAAGGGGAAATTCATTTAGTCTGTTGACTCTATAATTACACAGCCTGATGGCTGTTGGAGCGAAGGATCTTTTAAATCTCTCCATCCTGCAGCGGAGAGAGAGGAGCCGTCCACTGCTGCCTCTCTGGTCCATGAAGGTGCTGTGCAGCGGATGATTTGGACAATTCATGATGGTCTCCAACATCTTCATGGTGCGTCTCACCACCACCTCCTCCAGTGTGTCCTGCCTGACTCCAATCACTGATCCAGCTCTTTTGATCAGTCTGTCCAACCGCCTTGCATCTCTGTGTCTGATGCTGCCTCCCCAGCAGACTGCAGCATAAAACAGCACACTTGCCACCACAGACTGATAAAACATCTGCAGCATCTTACTACAGATGTCAAAAGATCTGAGCTTCCTTCAGAAAAAGAGGTGGCTCTGCCCCTTTTTGTAGATAGCATCTGTGTTTAGGGACCAGTCCAACTTATTATCCAGGTAAACACCAAGATACTTATAACTTGGCACCACCTTGATGTCCACCCCACCAGTATTCACTGGCTGAAGAGAGAGCTTGAACCTGTGGAAATCTATGATAATTTCCTTCGTCTTTGAGGTGTTCAGGAGGAGATGGTTCTCGTGACTCCAGTCACTGAAGGCTTTTATCAGATCCCTATATTCAGTTTCCTGTCCATTCCTGATACACGCCACAATAGCAGATTACATGAATTTTGCCAAGCTTGTGTATTTTTATTTGATCTTGTTATTTCCAGCTCAACTCCTATATTAAGGCTAAAATACACTATGTACAAACAACTGTTACACTCATAGGTTAAGTGCAAAAAATGAACCAATTTCTTACTTGCATTAAAGCAGGGGTGTCAAACTGATCCAGGAAAGGGCCGAGTGGCTGCAGGTTTTGGTTCCAACCAGGCAGGAGCACAGGTGATACAATTAATCAACTGATTGAAGACAGCTGAGGTGATTTGATTGATTGGATTCAGGTGTGTTTCTTCTTGGTTGGAACAGAAACCTGCAGCCACTCGGCCCTTTCCTGGATCAGTATGACACCCTGCATTAAAGCATAATAAATGCATTTTATTATATCTAGGTGTCAATCTGGGCTTTTGCCTTGGAATTTATCATTTTTACTACTCATTTTGACCGTATTCAGCATATGGAGGAAAAACATTTTAATTTCCACAAGATGGCACTGTCACAATTCCCTCTCCCTTAAGCTTTAACCGTGAGAAGTATGTGTCTAAGTGTTTTGTGTGCATGAAGTGGCACTGTTTTCACTCTGTGTGTAGTTTTTGTGCAGAAGTTCAAAGCCCCTCTAAAGATTACTTTGTATAAATGGCTTTTTGTTGGGTTTTTACACAACTGCGATTGCAGCCAAATTTTATTTTAAAAAATGCAACCCGGGGAGCTCGCAATTTCTTACCTGGCAAGATGTGGGAAGAATGTGCTGCTCATCAGTATACGACACTAGTAGACAGCGGTTAGCAGTGCAGAGAAGAAAAAGCCACAAATAATTTGCAGCTATAACCACTGCAAGGGAGGTGTGCACAACATCGTTACGGTTTGTGCCATTGTGCATATATTGTTCATACGCTTATTTTTATTTTATTTTTATGACTTATATTATCTTTAATTAATGTAATGTCTGATATGTTTGGCTACTCAACATTTCTTGTAACTGTATTTGTGTATGAGGAAAAACATTTTTTGTCAACATTGTACATTGATTGTAAAACTTGGATGCTGTCTCTGATTTATCTGTAATTCTCTATTTCTGAGGTGTAACATGGCCCCCCGTGTTTTGTGTTTGTGGTTTGTTATATTTGTTGTTCTACTACAATTCAGTTTTCTCTGTATTGTTTTATTGGCTGGTCTGTGTATGATCTGCCGGAGACACGATCTCTGTATTTCTTTCACTAAAACTGTTGAGTATGTTTTGTTCTAAAGTTGTATGTCAAAAAACCAATAAAGATATATATATTTTTTTTTTAAACATTGTACATAAAATGCTTTGTTTTCCATCTTCTCGGTTCAGTACTTTCCATTGTTATGGGCATCAGGTTCACATTCCAGGAGGTCCGCTATTAAGACAAATGTACCCAAGAAGAATATACCCGCTTAAAATGTTGCTTATGTTGAAAATACTAATCATTTTGAGAAGGAAATACACATTATCAGAGGCTGAGAAGGTATAAAGGCATTGTTTAAATATATATCTAATAAAAGCGTTTAATTTATTTTAAATGTAGAAAGATGTGTGTGCTCTTTTTGTTGTCCAGACCAAAAATCAAACAGATTTTTAACTTCATGGTGAATCAGAAGATAAAATATCAAACTTGTGAGCGACACATTGACTTTAATCTGTGATCTGTCTTCACTCCAGTGATGTTGTGATGTATAATATCAGTCCGATCAGCTGCAGCGTTCATAGCTGGTTTTTAAAAAGAACATTTTTGTGCTTAGGTTAAGAGTGTAACGGATACTAGACACGGCCATTAAGCAATGTTTTTGTGCATAAGCCCTTAAACATAGTCATCCTACACTTTGGATTTCTCTACTTGAGAAGTTCCTCCCCAGTCAGTATTTTTAGCCTTCATATGCTCCATTAATGCTCCGCTGATAACTCATTCTACACACAAGATTTAATTTATTTACACACACATTTTGTGGAAATAGGAGAAGCTCTGGGACCCGTTCCAGGAAGGGGTTTTCTGAAAACCAAAATGCTAATGTAAAATTTCACTTTATATTGCAAAAAACGTATTGAATATTTTTGAAAAGCAAGATCAATGAAGAATAAAACCCATCTGTTACTCTGCAATTGGCTGCACTGATGGAACGATTCTTATGTTAAAGATTATACTGATGAATATATGTAGCAGGCTCTGGATATTATATTTCTGAGGTTTAGCAGCTGCAGTTATTATTATTATTAGAATTATTCTGTGTAGGCCGTCTAACTGATTAAACTACAATTGTTAAAACATCTGAAATACTGAATAATGATACTGAAATACAAATGACCTAACACATAACATCTGGATCAGAATATGAGCCAACAGTCATGTATCAATGTCTTATTGTCGTCTTCAGCTGCTAGCCTGTGTTTGTCCCAATCAGATTAAATTTGAATAAATATTTAAAATGCACTAACTCCAGCCAAAAAGCCTCAACAGTCATCAAGGAAATGTAGCTTCAGTCTCTAATCACTTAAAACATATTCAACTTTCTCACTTTTGTTTAAGATACACAGTCCACAGTGCCTACAGGTTATCTACATGCATTCAAATATCTCTGTCCGCTGATTAAAATGGAAGCTCTGACTTTTATTTACCCGTTACCGGCTCCATTAATGCTGCCTTTTTAAAGTTGCGGTGGGCGCGCTTTAGAGTGAACCTACTCCGAGTTGACTAAAGTAACTCAAATCAGCTTTTCATGAACCGGAAACTCAAAGAGTTTTCCATCTGAGGGTAGGACAACTCAGAGCTCAGAGTTTGTTGAATCTTCTACCTGGAACAGACTCCTGGAAATACATTTTTAAAACTCCCCGCATTGAAAGATGAAAAATCTTGAATGTTTAATTTTTTTCTCCCGACAACAAATCATTGTCAACATAAATATAAAACTCTTACTGTTCAGGGATGAACAGACAAACAGCAGCAGTCTGGGTTTTGTAGTTTAGCAAACGTTTATTAAGCGACAGATTAGTCCTTCTTGGCGGCAGCTTTCCTCATGGCAGCCAGCACGTTGCTCAGCTCTTCTCTCTTTCTCTTGGCACGAATGTGAGTGCCAATCTGGGGGAGAAACAACAATATTAGATACGCTCAACATTACCACTGAACTTCTCTGCCAAATATGAGAAGGAGATTCAGAGCAGAGTCAGACAGTGCTGTCACTCACTGCATCTGTAGCTGCCACACGAAATAGACACACTGTATGAGGCAACAATAAGCTTGATTATTTAAGTTCTCCCATTGTGTTATTTAAATGTACATTTATTACTGTTACTTTTGGATTTGAATATTGATCTAATAGTCATTAGTGAGTAATTTCAATTGAATTTGCCTGTTTGTTCATATTTTCTGCCAAGAATAGGCTGTTTCTGTTAAGTTTCATTTTTTGGGTACTGTAGCTTTAAGAGGCAGCAGCCTGGCCCGTTGCTAAAAACAAGCTAGTGGAGCAGAGGGGGTTTAGGGACCCAGGCTAGCAGTGGAGACAGTTTTCTTACCGTGTCCTGTTGTGTAATTTTCGTTATGAGAAAACTGACTGTGGATTATTGAGTGACACTTGTGGAATAAACGTTTTTTCATTTTTTCAACAATACCTGGATGTCAAGTGAATCCTTAAGGACAACAAGCTTAGACACGAGTAAGCCATAAACACCGCTAGCCAACATTTGCCCTCACACACACACACTCAATGTATGTCTCTTGGGCCAAATCTGGCCCATGATAGGGTGCCTGGAAATTCTTTGTATTTCAAATGCATAGGCTGCATAAAAATAGAGCTTGTCAATAAATAAATAAGTAAAAAATCTGGGGGAAAAAAACAATATTTCCCTACAAAATCAAGAACCATATCACAACTGAAATATCCGTTAAAAATGACTTGATGTTTTTCCATTAACTGGTACACCTGGCCTCCTCTCATTTTTTAAAAGTGGCCCCAGTGCAAAGCAACATTAAATCCCTGGCGGCTCTGTATGAAGCTCAGACGCTTAAAATTAATATCCCTCTCCCAATAGTTGGACATGAGAAATGACTTCGGTGGCTCACCCTCTTCTTGATAAACTTGAGGGCTCTTTTGTCCTTGGACACCTTCAGCAGCTCCATGGCTCGCCTCTCGTAAGGAGCGAAACCACACACTTCACGGATCATGTCACGGACAAACTTGCTGTGTTTGGTCAGGCGCTGCAGAGAAAAGACAAGAGATTTTTACACGATTTCATCCAGACTGCTAGACATCACTAATATTACATCTTCAGTAGCATATCTGATATAAAGAGGAACCCAGGCATGTATTCATTAAACCCATGAACTTGCTAAGAGCTAATTGCTTTACCATTTGCAGTCATTTGAAAAAAAGGACCTGTTTGCCTTTACAGGAAGAACTAAATGCGGCTAAATGCTAGAGAAATTTTTAGTATTTATCAACAGAGGACATAGTGGTCTAACTGCCTGACTGGTACCAATTACATAAGAGAAATTAATGCTGAGCTGAAGATCTTAGGGGAACCTGCAAATTTGTATCTTGTTTCTAGTCAAGGTAGAATGGCTCCCACTGATTTTCATAAATCCAGCCTCACTGTTCCAGGATGGTGCTGAAACCATTTTAATAGATTGTATGTGGCCAACTGATAATTACTTCCTCCAAATTACGTATCTGGGCTGTAAGTTAATAAGACACTTTTACCACAATTTAGCAAAGCTCAAGTTGATAAAGGACTGTTCAAACATCAGTCCAAAACCCCAAAGACGTGGAGTTGTTGATACATGGCAAATTGAAAAACAAACATTTATTTCTGAGAAGCTAAAGTCTCCGATATGTCTAACATTACAAGCATTCAACAAGTGGTTACTAAACTATTTCTTGTTTCAGCTCAGTTTTAATGTTTTAAGTGTTTAATGTAAAGTACCACCAAGTCTTACTGGGTTTTTGTTCCTTAGTAGCAGATACTCACCCCACGCCGACGGCTGTGTTTGGGAGCAGTCACATTTTTGGTGACTGGATGGCCTTTGTGAAGGCCAACAGCCATTGGGTAACGTATAGCCATGTCTACAGAGGATCGAACACACACACGTTATGGAAAACGAAACCACTTCATGTCAGCAGTCACGATAGTACACGAAAACAGTAATTCTACAAAAAAACATTTACTACACCATAACTAAACAAACGATTCCTGTACTGTATACACACTGTAACAAAGCCACTGTCAGCGCAGAGGATAAAGCCTGAGGGATTTCCGTAAGGAGTGCGAAACGTTAACCGACAGACAAAAAAAGCTACCAGATTAATGTATAAATTTCAATTTCTATGGCACCGCGTACCGCACCGTGCCGACTACTGTTCTCTCTCCATACTGAACCGATCAGTAATTGGGGGGATAACTGGCTGCTCCAACACAATCATGGAGGCTGTGCTACACTCGAGGTTACAACTTTTTATTAGTTTCACTGGTTGTTGTGCTACAATATTGAAAATACATATTAACTGAAGTCGTATGTTCGCTTTAGTTTGATTTTATACTCTAGAAATGGACGGATGGCAGAGATTAAGGATGGCTTTTACTTAAAATTAGGCCAGCGGTAAATTCTTACCTGCTGTCTACGATGGCGACCAGACCGGAAGGACTTCTGGAGGAGCGAAGCGGGTAAATGAAACGTTTGTTCCGGAAGACCCTTCTGCGACGTCTACGAGCAGCGCCCCCGTCGGCCTGGAAGAGGTACTGCAGTTTAAACCCACAATAGTGCGTTGCCCTACGGTTGAGCTTTAGTTCTCCAAAATCACAGGTAAACAATACATTGATGGGTAGAGGTTTGAACTAAATGTATTTAAACTAGTAGTTTAACTACATTTTACAGTAGCTTGCTGGTTCTTCAACTACATGTATTTTTTGTGTTGTCAGAAATTACTTTTTTTTTATTTTTATCTTTGTGTAGTTAAATTACTGAAACTAAAAACTATAATTAAATAGTTGCAAGTAGTTTGAACTTCTTTTTCTAAGTAGCTTTAGTTGACTTAACTAGATTTCTCCTTAGAGTAGCTTTACTGTAGTTCAACTTTTTCGAGTGTGAAGTAATTGGTAGCTTGCAAAGCTATACTTTCGAAATAGCTTCCCAAACACTGCGTACAAGCCACATAAAAACAACTGTTTGTCGCCGAGTTCTTCTTGCATGAGGCCCATTGTTTCCGATTGTTCTTTTGACTTCAGTACGTCTTAAAAGTATAATTTGTAAAGCGTTGATATTTTGATCTGAACAGAGCGCATTCTAGCCCCTCTATTCTATTCAAATACAATCGGCAGACATACCACATTTTAATGCACGAGAAAACAGATGTGGTTTTAACTTAGATTGCATTTTATCAGCATAAAGTAGCCATGTATGTAAAGAGACTTGTGGGAACACATAGAGCCCATTTTCATGTCACATGACTGCTTTGAAAATAACCATGCTAGGTGACATAGCAATAAAAATAGCCTATGATTAAGATGTCAAATTATAGTTATTTACTTGCATTCCTGAACAGAAAAAATAGTTTTAGTGGTTGAATGTTATGCTTGATTAATTTCTGACTTCTCAAAGTCAGCCAGCTCAATTTTAAGGTATAAAAAGGTGAATTAAATTTGAAATTCCTCATTCCTGCTCAAAATGGTAAAACGTCAAGAGCTCACTGAAAATGGAACACATTAATGCACTTCATGATGCTCTTTTTAATTATATAAATATATTATGATTAACCTACAAACTATGGACTCTTTCTTGGGACATTATTTGAGCCTGTGAAAGACGAATTAGAGGTGTAAAAAAATATCTTTTCAACTTTTGGGGGTGCTGAGTTTAATTTTGGCGTCGCCCATGCTTACTACTACTATCATTTAATTACTAATATTCTAATTAAATACATTTTCTCATACCAGTATTTTGTGTTATTTTGGGTATTTCTGATGGTTATTTCTTTTTATTTGTTACGATACACTTTTTTATATATTTATCTTTATCCCTTAACATTAACACCAATATTTGTGAAAAGACAAAACTCCTATTCAACAAGACATGGATATTTTGGGCTACATTTGCAGATTAATCAATATGTGAAACAGTTCAAATGTTGTGAAGATATGTTTTCTGTTCTATATCACATTTGGTAATAATTTCCTGTTTTATTTGTGTTATTCACTCTCTTCTCATTTCAGGTGTCTTGACTCCTGCCGTCATGTGTGATTACCCGGCTGTCTCCACCCAAGGAAGAGACCACAGGACAACTTGCTAGGAGCTACAATATTGGAGCAAGTCAGCAAGTCAGTCACACTACTTTGAAATCAAACTGTCCACTTAGGAAGCAACACTGTTTGACAATCAATTTCACATGCTGTTGTGCAAATGGAATAGACAACAGGTGGAAATTGTAGGCAGTTAGCAAGACACCCTCAATAAAGGAGTGGTTCTGCAGGTGGTGACCACAGACCACTTCTCAGTTCCTATGCTTTCTGGCTTCAGGTTTTGGTAAATTTTGAATGCTGGCGGTGCTTTCACTCTAGTGGTAGCATGAGATGGAGTCTACAACCCACACAAGTGGCTCAGGTAGTGCAGCTCATCCAGGATGGCACATCAATGCGAGCTGTGGCAAGAAGGTTTGCTGTGTCTGTCAGCGTAGTGTCCAGAGCATGGAGGCGCTACCAGGAGACAGGCCAGTACATCAGGAGACGTGGAGGAGGCCGTGGGAGGGCAACAACCCAGCAGCAGGACCGCTACCTCTGCCTTTGTGCAAGGAAGAACAAGAGGAGCACTGCCAGAGCCCTGCAAAATGACCTCCAGCAGGCCACAAATGTATATGTGTGGTATGAGGGCCCGATGTCCACAAATGGGGGTTTTGCTTACAGCCCAACACCGTGCAGGATGTTTGGCATTTGCCAGAAAACACCAAGATTGGCAAATTCACCACTGGCTCCCTGTGCTCTTCACAGATGAAAGCAGGTTCACACTGAGCACATGTGACAGATGTGACAGAGTCTGGAGACGCCGTGGAGAACGTTCTGCTGCCTGCAACATCCTCCAGCATGACCGGTTTGGCAGTGGGTAAGTAATGATGTGTGGTGGCATTTCTTTGGGGGGCCTCCATCTTCTCGCCAGCCTGACTGCCATTAGGTACCGAGATGAGATCCTCAGACCCCTTGTGAGACCATCTGCTGGTGCGGTTGGCCCTGGGTTCCTCCTAATGCAAGACAATGCTAAACCTCATGTGGCTGGAGTGTGTTAGCAGTTTCTGCAAGAGGAAGGCATTGATGCTATGGACTGGCCCGCCAGTTTCCCAGACCTGAATCCAATTGAGCACATCTGGGACATCATGTCTCGCTCCATCCACCAACATTGCACCACAGACTGTCCAGGAGTTAGCGGATGTTTTAGTCCAGGTCTGGGAGGAGATCCCTCAGGGGACCATCGGCCACCTCATCAGGAGCATGCCCAGGCGTTGTAGGGAGATCATATACAGGCACGTGGAGGCCACACACACTACTGAGCCTCATTTTGACTTGTTTTAAGGACATTACATCAAAGTTGGATCAGCCTGTAGTGTGTTTTTCCACTTTAATTTTGAGTGTGACTCCAAATCCAGACCTCCATGGGTTAATAAATTTGATTTCCATTGATCATTTTTGTGTGATTTTGTTGTCAGCACTTTCAACTATGTAAAGAACAGTATTTAATAAGAATATTTCATTCATTAAGATCTAGGATGTGTTATTTTAGTGTTCCCTTTATTTTTTTGGGCAGTGTAGTTGTTTCCCTTGGAGTTTCTGTTTCCGACTAACAGCCGTATTTACAAGCATAGTACAGTAGTACATCTGTCCATAACACACAAAAATCCTCAGCCTAATCTTTTTGTTCAGTCGCTCTAACTTTGGACATTTCAGCTATTTCCATTCCATGACTTATCCTGACAGTGTGAGGATATCTCACAGCATTGTTAAGGGTTAGCTCACTCCTGTAAAATAATATATCTTTTTCGAACAAACATTTGGACTATTCATATTTTTTGACAACTGTACCGCTGGCAGCACTTGGTCCAGTAGCTAACTGTCACTTTCTGCCACCACTTAGGCCCCGCCCACAAAATATGTCATTGTTGTTCGTAAACAGTAAATTGGTCTATAGGTTAAGAGATCCAAGTGGTAAGCCAGAACAACAGAATCCCCCTCCAGTACACGGTAGGAAGGCCAGCAAAGGCATGAAGTTAATTAAAGTGCAGTACGAGAATATTCTTGGCTGTTTGGAGGGCGAGTATAGCACTGAGATAGGAAATAATATTCCACTAGTAAAACTGCTGAAATGCAGAGTGCCCATTGCTATGATGACACCTGTCAAAGAAGAACTGAAGGAGCTCGATTCTAGCTCCTTTAGTTCTTCTTTGACTGGACTTGACTGCTGTCCTTCTTTGACTTTTCTCTAACGGCTAGAGAAAAGGGGGATCAACGCTCCAGTGGAATGTAACACTGGATAAGCAGTGTGTGCTTTCAGGTAGTTATGTGTCCTTCTGTTGGGAGGCTTTGAAGCATGTGTCGAGTAATCCAGCAAGATTTTTGTGAAGCCTGTATCAAGGCTTGTGTTGATGAAGTATGTGGTGACGTTTGAAGCCTGGCAAACCGGCTGTACGTAATGGTGTGTGATTAGAAATATAGGGGGGAACGAAACACAATGGAGGTCCCCCGTCAATTCACATTTTGTGGTCTTGATACATCACTGCGCATTTGTTTGCTATCTGTTGAAGCTGCTTCTTTTTTGCAATGGAACCAGAACCAATGCCTGTGTGACCGGTTGTGAACGTCCCTCCCAGGTCGGGATAGGGTGAATAGGAGCTAGCTCCTCCCAGTAATCAGGGAGAAATGATATAAGCTGGCAGACAAGGCCTTGGCCTCCTCTCTGCTGCTGATTTCTCCTGTTGGTAAGGCATTGATTTTTATGTGCTTTTAGTTTTGTTTATATGTGTTGCCTTACCTTCTCTGATGTTTGTTTCAGGTCCTGTTCCCAGGCTTCCCCCCTGCAACCTACATTTTGAATTCTATGTAGCGTTTTTCGCAGAGAAGGTAAAAGGCCAATTTCCTTTGTTCTGATATCCTTATTTTTATGAGTTATGTTTTGTGGTGGTCATTTATCTAATTTGTTTTTTTTCATACAGACTGCCACTGCTGTTTTGTTTATATTGTTTTAGTTGTTGCATTTGGATTTGTTTGCTCAGTTGCTTTATTGTTGAGTTAAGCATTTTATTATCTAATTATTTTAGTATTATTTTCCCTTTGAGGTGGTTTCTGTTATTTTCTTTTGTCTTCTTGTTTAGTTAACCCTCTGGGCCTTGTTTTCCCCCAAGACGTTTTTAGCCCTGTGTGTTTTTAACCTGTTGCCTT
>CAFUXE010000182.1:424716-439574 GCA_903364295.1 Serranus cabrilla | reverse complement strand
TATGAAGCCATCCAGTAATGATTGAGTCTGTCCCTCTGTTTAGGTGACTGGCCTAAAGGCTCTGTATGAGGCAGAGTTGGCTGATGCTCGACGGGTTTTGGATGAGACTGCTAAAGAGAGAGCCAGGCTGCAGATAGACCTGGGCAAAGCTCAGGCTGACCTAGAAGAAGCCACACGGAGGTAATATGATGCTATGCAATGATATGCTCACTATCACACAGGTCACATTGTATGAAATCAGATGAAGCAGGGGATCAAATAGCATTCAGGACTCTGATTCATCATAATACTTTTTCTCCTTCCTCTGTCCATGTGTTCAGTGCCAAAAAGAAGGATGGCGATCTGGCTGCTGCGTTGTCAAGAGCCAGTGGTTTGGAAGGCCAGCTGAACAAGAATGAAGCTGCCCTTTCTACAGCTCTAAGCCAGAATGCAGCTTTGACCTCTGAGCTGGCTGATGTCAAGAGCCTACTGACTAAGGTGTGTACTACAAGGTTTTCTAGTTCTGAAACATTAAGGGACGAGAGAAACTAGAAAGGGTTCAGTAGTCAAAACTAAGGTTAGTTGCTTCAGAAGCCTACAGACAGGTTAGAAATTGATTAACAAACTCTTCTCTCTCTGCGAACCAGCTCCGAACCCGTTTGCTTTCACACCGGCTTGAGAGCCACGTGATTACGTCACAGTATATGTCTCCGCTCACTCGGCAACTTAAATAACAACAACGGCAGCAGAATACAATGTTACAATGTTGCTCCTGGCTTTTCGAGCCGACACCGGCACCAAAACACCACTGGTACAACACATGCGTGGTGCTCGTCTTGATCGCCATGGTCAGGTGTTACGTTTTAATAACACTGTAAGATATTGATAGCTCGCTAACGCCGGCTAGCACTGGCCGGCTCGCTAACTATTCATTTCTTTTTATATGTTTTAATGCAATGTTATTGATACGGTCGGCGTTAGCGAGCCGGCCGGCGTTAGCGGCTGTATCAATAACACTGCATTAAAAATATCAAATAACATGAATAATACACATTTTCGTATTGCCGTGTAAGTCACGATAACCCCGCCCCAGCCCCTGACGTAAGCGGTTCGCGGTTCAAGACCAGCAAAGAGTTGGTGCCACTGTGGAACCAGTTTTTGCAGCCAGGAGCCGGCTCTCCGGCGGTGTGAAACCAAAGAACTGGTACGCAACTAGGCATTAAACTGAGATTGCGTAGAATGGTTGAGCTACAGGGCATTCTTAATCAATAAGGCTCAGTGCTCCAAATAAATATTTAGATTAGTAAGATGTTTGAGAGGACTGGAAGCACGATGACATTATTCACTGTAGCTGAAATAAAATGAATAACCAAAATCAATCATGTTCTTTGTTTCAATTATTAAACTGACAGTGGATCATAGATGTCTGTGTCTGTGCAGATCATTGGAAGCTATGATAACATTACTGTATACTTGACAAGAAGGAAACAGACGCGCAGTTAGTAAAATGGATATACGTCCCACTATATTGTGCAAGTGGGTAATCACACATCCAAAGTAGCCAACGTCATAGAACTCAGTGATTTTTTTTTTTATGTGACATGATGACAGACATAGTGGGGACTGCAGGCAAAATCAATCCAGATTCAGGACCAGTAGGTCCAAATAAAATTCCACTGCACATCTTTTCTAGACTAACATTTAAGTATGTTCAGGTTGTCATGATGACGTAGACAGTTAAAGCCTTGTTGAGATTTCATCTGCTAATGTTGTTCTAGACGGAGGACAGCCATGCCGTTGCTAAGCGCCAGTTGGAGGCAGAGACACTAATGCGTGTAGACCTGGAGAACCGTTGTCAATCACTGAGTGAAGAGCTGGAGTTCAGGAAGAGCATGTTTGAAGAGGTAAGTGAGGGGCTGTGGGGTGTATGAAGGCAAATTAGATTTATTCCATCATCAAATAATATAGCCATTGCTTTATTAATTAAATAATGAACGATACATTTCCATTTTTAAAAAAAACATGTCAACATGAAACATTGCTGTTTCTTAACCTTGATCTATCATATTTTAAAGTTTCAGTTAAAAATCAACCATTGATCTTTTAGGGAACAATCGCGTTTCCTGCTGTTACCATAACGACCATAAAGCTTGTGTCTTTGTCTTCAGGAGGTGCGCGAGTCCCGCCGGCGACAAGAGCAGAGGATAGTGGAGGTCGACTCTGGAGTCAGACAGGACTACGAGTTCAAACTCGCACAAGCTTTACAGGTATGTTGCCGTATTAATGAAATAAAACAACATATATATTGATTTATAATTATGTTAGTGAAAAGAAGGCTAATAATGGGGTTATTACGAATATACTGAAGTGTGGTAGAAATATGCAATTGACTGAAAGGTTTCTGTGATCCCTGCAGGACCTGAGGAGGCAACATGATGAGCAAGTCTCTCTGTATAAGGAGGAACTGGAGCAGACCTTCCAAGCCAAGGTGAGACACAAATCATTGTTTATTTCTTCTTTGCCAGCTCCGACTCTCACACAAAGTCTGTCTTGTCGTCACTGTAGTTAGATAATGCCAAGGTGTCCTCAGAGATGAATGACAAGGCCATGAGCACAGCCAGGGAGGAGCTGCAGGAGTCCCGCGTGAGACTGGAGAGCCTCGGATATCAACTCAGTGCCCTGCAGAAACAGGTAGTGTATTATAAATCTCAATGTTTCAACTATCATGCCATTCTTAACATAGTATTAATAATTAGAACTGGTGGCTATGCTGGTTGGATGTGTGTGTTTTTTTATCTGTAGGTGGTTGCCTCAGAGGATCGTATTCGAGAACTGGAGGAAATTTTGTCCGCAGAGCGAGACAAGCACCGGCGTGCCATCGAAGGAAAAGAACAGGAGATGAGCGAACTGAGAGACAGGATGAACACTCAGCTCAGTGAATACCAGGAGCTGCTGGACGTCAAGCTCGCCTTGGATATGGAGATCAACGCATACAGGAAACTGCTGGAGGGAGAGGAGCACAGGTACCACACACACACGCACATACTAAGTGAAAATGCTAAATGTTTGTTGTAGATCAAATTCTGCTCTGGATCCTGTGGATAGTTTGGCAGTGTGCACATTTTTAAATACTGTGGGGGGTGGAGGGGCATGTCCGCTTGAAAGAACTGATATGTTTACTCCTGACTGATTTGTTGTATAACACTTGAAAATAATGAAAATATGTGGTAAAAATGTAGCTCTTCTGCGCTTGTGGGCCAGTTTGGGGCCATTTGCAGTTTACACTTCAGTCTGACCGATCACATATAAAAAAAAATAATGTGAACAGCCAAACAAAGAAATCGGATCTGAGCAAATAATCCAAATTGAGCATCAAGGCCTGCAGTGTGATTGTAGCCTTAGTTTGGATGGTTCTGCTTTTTAGGAAAGGGTAGCCAGTTTTTTTTCAGTGGAAGATGCAGAGTATCTGTGTAAATGAGGTGGGACAGTTGAGTTGGAGTTCGTATTGTCATTTGAATAGTGGCATGGCTCTTCTCTGACAGTGCGGACCCTGTTGTGTCACTTGTGTTTCAGATTAAAGCTGTCCCCCAGCCCGTCATCTCGAGTCACCGTTTCCAGGATCACGGGATCTTCATCCTCCCACTCCTGCAAAAGGAAGAGGGCAGAGGTTGAGGCTAAGGATATGGCCGAGGTGGGCAGAGGAGAGGGCCAGTTGCTGGTGTCTGAAGAAGCGACAGCTAGCGGAGCAGTTACCATAGCACCCACTGACATGGATGGAAATGCAGTCACACTGACCAATGATACTGAGCAGGTGTGTAAGACCGGACTGGATAAGAAGTCCGCCATGGAATCAGTAAACAGTGCTGATGAAAGGTAGAATAAAAACAGCAGTCTGATGATCTTTTACATTATCTGTCCTGTAGGACCAGCCACTGGGCAACTGGAGGTTGAAGAGACAGGTTGACGACGGGGATGAAGTCGTCTACAAGTTCTCCCCGAAGTTTGTCCTCAAGGCTGGACAGTCGGTCACGGTGAGAAATTTCATGTAGAAGAGTGAATGCTGTCTTCACCTTCAAGTGTTTCGTCACAGTTATAACTGTCTTTTTTGCTTTGTTTATACATAGTGGCCTTCATTTATCAATCAAAGTAGCGCAGATCCGGGCGCATATATCATCTTACGACAGAGTTCACGTGTGATTCATCAAAAGTTCGTATCAAGCCAATCACAGCGTTAGAATGATCGGTCCTTAGTAAATGTGGTGGCTGGAAACAATCGTCATTTAAATGTCAAAATTTGTTTTTTTCTTCTTTTTGTAGTCACCTTTATTAGCAAAGTACACCGTTACAAATAACAGGTAGGAGCAAAATCACGATTGAATATATTTTTCAAGCAGCGATGGAGGTTTAGGAAATAAAAGTAGACTTAAAGCTCTTATAGTTTTTGGTTGCAGGACATAAACAATGTTTTTAGTAAGTTTTCCAAAAGAAGAGGAATTTCTCCGAGGAAGAAATTAAAAAGTTGACGTCCAGCAGGTGCAACAGAACCAACTGGATTTGTTTGACAGATACTGATATAATGTAGATATATTAATATTAGAACACTAATCGAAAAACTTATATTAAATTATTAACATTTAGTAGCAGTTCTGTCCCAGACAGACAGACAGACAGAGGGTGTGTGACAGTTCTTATTGGAAATGATTCTCCGCTGGTGTCCGTGCTGCATAACGGTGGTGTGTTAAATGTTTACCGGATAACAGCAAACATTTAATCACCGAAGCTAGTAGCCTGTTTTGAGAATTTTACAGTTGCGGGGTTTATTTATTTTTGATGATGTTTTAAAGATAAATGAAATTACATGCTTTGGTTTGTCACTGTTTAACAACCAAACACCACAGAGTTTTATACGCTCCAGGCATTCGATACAACAGCCTATAACGATTATCAATTTTAATTTCAATTTTAATCGATATAATTGTATTTTCTATGGCGTCACATCACAACCGAAGTCATTTAAGCTTCCCTTTCCTATAGAACAGGTCTATACATTGTCTTTTTATTAAACGAACAAACAGCCTTGAGTTATTTATCTTATTTACACAACGGCATGCTCGTTCTGTCTCTACATGGCCGCAAGTCTACCATTCTCCTCTACTCTCTGTGTCACACAAGGTGTTCTGCTCCGATGTGCACACACAGACCAGTGTGACTCCCACCAGGGAACAGAGCGCACGTAAAAAATATGTTGCACCGACGACAGAAAATATGTAATCGCTGCAAAATGTATAATTAATACCTCATTTCCTGGGGAAGCTCTATACCAAACCATAGATCATGATTTGTAGGTCAGGACACCATAATACTAACAAAGATTCTATCTTTAGGATATTTCACTATTTCATGCAACCCTTCGTACAGAGGTGGTGGTATCGCGATACTACAGCCTTTTTTTTATTATTATTATTTTTATGAACTGCAATGTATTTGTACAAGTTGTAAATACTTATGAATTACTTATAATGTTGTTTGTTAACATTATACAGTTAAACATAATACTGGTGAAGTAAGAAAAAGGCTGAAACAAATATTTTATGAATAACATTTATTAAAAACTTCAAAATAAATTCAGTTAGAATTTATATGGTTGAAATTAAACATCATTCAGGTTACTGTGCACATTAATTTATGTTAATGTTAACTAATATAAATAATCAACTTAGGATAACAAATCTACTGTCTTTTTAAAAATGTATTTGATAATAATGCTTCTTCTCCAACATAATAAACCATAGAGGCCAAAATACAATAAACAGGAACTGATTCCCTGTGAAAACTGTATTTTTAATGCATTTTCTTGGTGCTTTATACTTTGACATCTTGTACATAGAGCATATAGCCTAATATTAGCCAATAAATAATAAATGGAATACTAACTTGGTATTCGACATATAAAGCTGCATGAGGTTGGATGTGTTCACTCCTTTGGCTCCTCTAGCTCGGTGGCAGCGGCTGCACAGTGGACGGCCATCGTCTATGACTTTACCGTCTGTGCCTTGTTTAAAACCAAAAGAGTTCCAAATGTGGCTTTTGGAGTTTGGTTATTTTTTTAGCAAAATTAGTTGTGCCACTGACGACGACGCCATGGTGAGTGGGTTGTCTGGACGGGTCTAGACTAGATAACAAATAGATAAGTTCTGTCTTGCCCAGATGCGCGCATGAGCCACACAAGAACAGCCAATCAGCTAACAGACGGGCCGCGGGCGAACACCCTGTGCAGAAACAGCCTATCATATCCCCGGACGTCACCAGTAACAGGCAAACAGCCGATCATTCAGCAGCTGTGTGGTTCTGTTGCAGTGAGAAGCCGGGAGGAGAGGAGAGGCGGCCGCTATGTAGTGGAAACTGGCAGTGGTAGTATAGTAATCGACGGTAGTAATAATAATTTTAATTTTATAATAATAAAGACTGACGAGGCGTGCGCCTACGGCCTCTCCGACCACACCAATCATTCACTCATTCATACCCATTCATACACCAGGGGTAACAGTGGAGGCAATGCGGGTAAAGTGTCTTGCCCAATGACACAACGACGGGATCGCAGGAAGCGGGGCTCGAACCGCCAACCCTCCGGTTATGAGACGACCGCACTACCACTGCGCCACTGTCGCCCCAAGTACCGTCGTGTAGAATTTCTAGTATAGTAGGAACCGTTCCGATTTGACACCGCAGGGTACTGTGGGTATCGTGCAACTCTAGTGAGAATTCTGTGAGTTTTTAGTATCGTCTGAAGTTATCTCTCTGTCAGGTCTTTGAATAGATTCTGTGTGTGTCCAGGTGTGGTCTGCTGATGCCGGCGTTGCCCACAGTCCACCATCTGACCTGTTATGGAAGAGTCAGACTTCCTGGGGCACAGGAAATGACATAGTTACTGCTTTGATGAACGCTAACGGCGAGGTAAACATATCTACCTGTCTAACAACATGCATGTATGGCCATTGATCCGCTTGGCATAATGCGTTTTGAATCCTGTTTGCTGACTGATTGTCCTGCAGGAGGTAGCCACGAGGAGTGTAACCAAGACTGAGATGGAGGTGGAGAATGGAGACGAAGAGGAAGAAGAGGAAAACGTGGTGAGTACACTCGTTCTGGTCACATTTCCTGAAAGCAAGAGTTTCATTATTTTGTCCAACCCATTTATATCTATTAGGCTTTTTCAGACCGGGGGGCCGGTGCCCGGCCGGTTCGGAGCCGGTGCTCGTGCTGGTTCGCAGTGGTTCAACCTGCGAACCAGCTCCGAACCCGTTTGCTTTCACACCAGTTTGAGAGCCACGTGATTACATCACAGTATACGTCTCCGCTCACTCGGCAACTAAAATAACAACAACAACAGCAGCAGAATACAATGTTACAATGTTGCTCCTGGCTTTTCGAGCCGACACCGGCACCCAAACACCACTGGGACAACACATGCGTGGTGCTCGTCTTGATCGCCATGGACAGGTGTTACGTTTTAATAACACTATTAGCTAAGCTATTGATAGCTCGCTAACGCCGGCTAGCGCTAGTGAGCACACTCGCTAACGCCAGCCGGCTCGCTAACTATTCATTTCTTTTGATATTTTTAATGCAATGTTATTGATATGGTCGGCGTTAGCGAGCCGGCTGGCGTTAGCGGGCGTATCAATAACACTGCATTAAAAATATCAAATAACATGAATAATACACATTTTCGTATTTGCCGTGTAAGTCACGATAACCCCGCCCCAGCCCCTGACGTAAGCGGTTCGCGGTTCAAGACCAGCAAAGAGTTGGTGTCGCTGTGGAACCAGTTTTTGCGGCCGGGAGCCGGCTCTCCGGCGGTGTGAAAGCAAAGAACTGGTTCGCAACTAGGCACCAACCCTGGTGTGAAAACACCCTATGAAGTCTGGCTAAATAACAGAAGCACCTTCTCAAAACATTTTCATGTTTTGGAATAACTTCAATAACACTTAAATGTATGTGTTTAAATGTTTCTGATAGTAATGTGAACGTCTTGTTTCTCCTGCAGGGCAAAGTGTCGTCCAGAGAGTGCGCCATCATGTGAAGCTTCCACTTCCTCATGATATCGATTTTTCCTCTCGAGCCTCACAGAAATTATCTTATTCCATCATTGTTTTATTTTTTACTGTTCAACACCATATAAGAACTTTTGGACTAATTGACTCTTTTTACTGCCCTCTGCATTTCTGGCCCGCTTTAATGAGTCATCCTAAATATTACTATGAATGTCGACGTGTGTGCATCCATATGACGAGGGATGGAAATATTGAGTCAGAATGTGGCGTCGCAGTTGAATATTCCCACCTTAATAGTACTCTCCTGCACTTCATTCGTCTTCCCATTAACCACTGCACACTAAGCTAAAGAAGCTGTTGTTTGAGTGATCAAGGTAGAGGACCTGGGCTATAGAGCCCAAAAGATAGAACTCTAGTGTTGGCCAAATGACTGCCAGATCCTACCTGGCTTTTGGAGAACAGTTTTTCCTCCAAAAATCAAGAATTCAGTGTTTCCCATGAATAACATGTATTTGTATTGGATACAAAGATTTCATCTGACTTTTCTACTACTGTCTTCCATTGAAAGCTAAAGTAAAAATCTGTTTGATTCATACAGATCAATATCACAAGACTTTATGGTCAGTAAAGATAAGACACCCTTTGACCTTTGACCGTCGTTACAAATAATGAAAGAAAACCTTTAACAGGGAAACATTTTCTGTTGAAATGCAGTTAAAACAAGGCAATCAGAGATGGCAGACTTCCCCCCCACAGCGCCCTCTTTTGGCCAGAGGATGTATATGCAGTGGAAACACAGACAGACAGACAGACGGACACCGCCGCCCAAAATCACAAAACAAATCATCCAATGTGATTGTACTGAACTTATCTCAGTAATTCTCACTATTACTGGCCTGATCTACATCCTCCTTGTGTGTTTAAAGGCAGCACTGACATGAGTTAGTCTGAATCCCTTCTAGCTGAATGTTAAAGCTACTCAGTACTCAGTTGCTTTCACACTCTTGTGAAAAATATCTTAATCCTCGAAAATCTGAAGTGCACATCCTCTCAGGCTCAGAGACAGAATTTCACCTTCTTATGGTGTCATATATCAGCAGTGAGGTGGGACAGCCAGAGACGGCTGTCTGGTAGATAGCAACGGTACCAGTTTGTGTCCATGTGACCTGTTGGTAACTGTGGTAACTGATGGTTGTGGGTTGTCTACTGCTGAAGTCTTTTGACTGTCTGAAAACTCAAGGTAAAGAATTATAGCAACACTTGTTTGTCCCGGTGTCTTATGACACTATGCAAGTGTTCCATCTTGGTAAAACTCAAACATTTTTTTCCTGTACGTGTGCTATGCTTTGCTAGTTATTTTTCTATAGAGTGCTTGCCTATGTAATCACTTTGTTTACACATATTGTTTCATTTTTTTATTTAGTGTTTTAGATTTCTAGGATGATTATGGTCGGGTGTTTATTACCTACATACTTTTTTCAGGATTCTGATAGTGAACACTTCTGCTCAGTGCTCAGTGTCCGAATGGCAGAAGCAGCAACCTCCTGTCCAATCATCAGCTACTTTGAAGACTTACTGACTATTGAGTGAATACTGATGTGAAATATGTTGCTGAATCAGTCCCTCCAGGAATCCTTTTCTTTTAACCACGACGTGTAATTCTTAGTCGGCTAATATCTTCAATATCTTTTTTTTTACGCGACCAACTCGTAAAATGAACATTTGCAGCTTGAGCAATCACAGCAGTTTGGATATCTAATTTAAGTTATTGTCGGATATTAGCATGTAGCTCATCGGCTGACTGCTCAGTTGCAATTCTTAAAACTTAAACGGATCGTACCTGTGAAAAATAATCCAAAAGGGAGAAATGGGGCTGTATTCCTGGAGGGACTGTAACATGACTGGATCTGACCAACTTGGGCCAGGGGTTTTTTTTTGGGGTGGGGGGGCATTGCTATTCATAATTAACTACTTTTTGTACACACAATAAATGTTTTACATGTACGCATTTGGATTAAGTTCATTCTGTCTTTTTCTCTAAATACTTCTCGTGAGTTCTTTTATCTCAAACAGTATTTTTAGGTTGTGATTTACCTGACATGTTTCCGCCTCCATCAGAGTGTCACACGCGTGTTTGTGTGTGATGGGTCTTATCAGCTGATGTTACTAGAACAGGGGTGTCAAACTGATCCAGGAAAGGGCCGAGTGGCTGCAGGTTTTTGTTCCAACCAAGAAGAAACACACCTGAATCCAATCATTCAATCACCTGAACTGTCTTCACTCAGCTGATTAATTATCATTATCACCTGTGCTCTTGCTATGTTTGGACATATTATGCTGTATTATGTTGTGTGAGTATAAAAGGGCCAATTTTAGCATTTGTAAGCATTTTAGAATGATAATTTTTTTCACAAAAATCAATATTTGGACATCCTATAATAAGGTGTATTTNNNNTGATCCAGGAAAGGGCAGAGTGGCAGAAGCACACCTGAATCCAATCATTCAATCAGCTGAACTGTCTTCACTCAGTTGATTAATTACCAGTATCACCTGTGCTCCTGCTTGGTTGGAACAAAAACCTGCAGCTATTCGGCCCTTTACTGGATCAGTTTGACACCCCTGTACTAGAAGGTGTGTCCCAACTGTCAGATTTGACAGGTGGGACACACCCTCCGCTGGCCGTTCGCCCCCTCCAGGATACTGCTCGTCCCTGTTGATGGTCTGCAGGCCTCCAGATCTTTATGGCCTCCCTGATCCAGCGCTGGTGTTTGTTTTGTTCGGTGCCGATGACTCTGGCCTTTCGGACTGGGAAAAGGCCAGAGTCATCCGCACCGAACAAAACAAATGCATTATGAGTTGAAGTGATCACCTCTTTGTGAATGCATGTTGCACATTGCGATGCAACAGAAAAAAACTGATGGTCATCTTTAAAAGAAGAGACATAGGCGTCTCAGAGAGGCTAGTCCAGTATGTGTAACCCAGCATCATGAACACTAAAGCATAAAACTAATGACACAAATCACCTGAGAGGTCTGAGTAGCTCCTAGCTGTTAAACTGCTTCAGTAATAATTGATGGAGTGAAGCTGTTCAGTGCTTCACACCTTTTGTCCTTGTAAAATTGGCAGCTGCCTCGGCTCCCTGTAGTAGGATACACAAGCCATTACAGTAGTTCAGGTTCTGTTTTTGGCAAGTTAATAGTTAATGTCATATTTCTACATTTGTGAAGCCTATTTTCAAAAACACTTTTTGTCTTTGCATGAAGAAGAACAGTTTTTACTTTTGTTTAATAGACATCCACATTCTTTCTGTTCAGGAGTGAAACATGATGACTCATGGACAGGTGCACACCATTCACAATAAGCACGGTGACAGGGCTGAGGACTTGTGTATCTTCTACACAATTGTGTCTTGTGTGTAGCAAATGTAGATAGTCCTATAATGCAGATTATTATGTCATTGACAAGTGTAACTGAGCTGTTTTAGTACTATGGTGAGGTTTGGACCCACACAGAGTGATCAATAAGGCCATAAGCAGTAAGGTCATTGTAAAGTTGATTGTAAACAACTTTTCCAGGACCTTACTGAGGAAATGCAGATCAGAAATAAAACATTACTGCTCTCCCTTGTGCATTAGGTGTGTTTTGATAGTCTCTAGATCAGCGGTTCTCAACTGGTCTGGCTTTGGGACCAACCATCACCCCGTCATGACAAGACGAGACCCAAAACGAGGAAAATGTTCAACTTCTAAATTGTATTTAATGAAACGATGGAGCAGATTGAGAGGAAAATGTTCCCTATTACACTAAAATAGCTGCAGTTTAATTAAAAAACAAAAAGTGCATCTTAGATAACACAATATAACTTATTTTAACAGACTGAACAGCTTTCATGCAATGCTCAGTTAGCAGATGAAAACAAACTGTGACACAAAATGACCAAAAAGGCGCAAGATTTCCAAAAATTACCCAAAAAAGTGCAGAAATTCCTAAAAAAAAAAAAGACACATTACCGAAAAATGACACAAAATTACCAAAAAAAGACGAGATTTCCTAAAAAGGTGTTAAATTATAGAAAAAGGCACAAAAACCCCAAGAAAAGACACAAATTGACCAAAGAGGCGCAAGATTTCCAAAAATTACTAAAAAAAAGTGCAGAAATTCCTTTAAAAAAAAAAGACAGAAATGACCAAAAAAAACATGAAAACAAGTGAATAGACAGCATAAAAAAGATCCTCTTGAAAATAAAACCACAGGATTTTTTTGCCCAGGCAAAGGCCCACGACCCACTGAAAACGGGTCTGCGACGCACTTTCGGGTCCCGACCCACCAGTTGAGAATCACTGCTCTAGATAGTCTACAGTAGGGGTGTTGGGGGCCATGTACAGTCCAATTTGATCTTAAGTGGGCCAGAGCAGAAAACCATTGTATATTACAACACCTCCAAAGTGTTTCCCTTTGTTTTAGTGTAAAAATTTACAAGTACATCCTATAAACATTTACAATAAGTAATCTGTAAATTTAAATGTCTGTTTCCCCCCACCGCCAACTCCTGTTATATCAGAGTATCATCCAACCAGTCCTACTGTGCTGATCCTCCTGTTTCTTCAACATGCTCTCCGTCACTAACTGGTCAGAACTCACACGGATTCCCAACACTGCTGCTATGCTAGGATAACCACAACCAACCTCACTGACTTAAATAACAAATCCATCACACGCACTGAACTCTCAATAGCTCTATAATGCTATTTAAAATATTTACAGAATTTGTATGAGACCATAGCTATACACATTATATATATATATTTTTTTTAAATGTTTTTTTTTATGTTTAATGAAATCTTATACATTCTACTATAATTATTTTGTTGAATTAACAACCCCTGGCGCTGTATTGTGTCGTACTTGTTTAAAATGCTCCGACCCCAAAGCACCCACGGAATCGGCGCCTATGGTTGTAACCAGCGAAAGCATCTACGGATCACCCCCAAAATGTAATAACTTGTTCACAAGTCACACAACAGAAACAGACTGGCAGACACATGGATGTACTGATTCCGTCCACGCGGCGGCAGCATCGGCAGCTGCAGTGAGACACAGACGAAGAAGTAGGAGGAGGAACAATACTGAGTTCCGGGTTGCTGGACCTATTTGTTCCTGAGTGTTGACTGTTGTTTATTCGGGACTCAGCTGCTTATCCAGGACTGTTGGTCGTCAAGGACTCGGCAGATTTTCAGGATGTTGCTGGTTTTGTCTGAAGACCACAAGGAGCACCTCGCCTTCTTGCCAAAGGTTGACGCCGCAGGTCAGTCGTTGGTCTTGGATCAGCTGTAACGTTAACACTACATGGTCACTGTCAGCTGATGCCGCAGTGTGTCTTCCTCGTGTGAAAATAACAGCGCCCCCCTCCGGGGTTTGTGTTAATTAGAGGAATACTTTTAAGACACAACACATGATAAACAAGGCAATCAGAGATGGCAGACTTCACCCCACAGCACCCTCTGTTGGCCAGAGGATGTATATGCAGCGGAAACACGGACAGACAGACAGACAGACACCGCCGCCCAAAACAATACTTAACTCCCACTCCGTGGGGTGAAGTAATTATAGTATATCAGTGCTATACTGTTGGGTAATAAAATGTATATCAGTTTGTCTGGAAAAGGTTTGCAGGTTTTTGTTCCAACCAAGCAGAAACACACCTGAATCCAATCATTCAATCACCTGAACTGTCTGCAATCAGTTGATTAATCATCAGTATCACCTGTGCTCCTGCTTGGTTGGAACAAAAACCTGCAGCCACAGCAGCCCTTTACTGGATCAGTTTGACACCCCTGCTCTTACTTGTAAAGTAACAAATCAAATAAATATAAAAAATGTCCTGTAAAATAAGCAGACCATGTGGATAAAGAAAGGATAACAGATAAGAATTGAACAATAATATTTTATGCACTCTGACACACATTTCAACTGTATATAACCTCTATGTTGTTACTGTGTATGTTTCTCTGGTGTCAGTTAGCAGTGTTGTTTGATGTCCTGTTGTATTCGACAATGTTTGCCGAGCTTGATAAGTCCATATTTTAATTATCACGACAGGCTTAATTGCTACTAGATCATTCATTTTATTCATCATCATGTCCAGTAAGGAATCCAACAGATGAAGAAAGCAGATCAATATATGAGCGACAGAGACGGAAAGTAGACAAATTGTTTGACACACTGTACCAGTACAGACGCCCTCTTCGGAGAAGGTTGACATAACTTCTGGCCATATAATCAAAACTTTGAATGTGGCATTGACCACATTGATTTGGTAAATTCAGCACATGTGTTTTTTGTCCTCAGTGGTTGGAGAGTTTGGTCGCATAGCGCTGGAGTTCTTAAAGAGAGGAACCAGTCCCAAGATCTACGAGGGAGCTGCCAGTAAGACCGTTGCTTTCATTACGTCCCTCTTACCAAGCAGCTGATTGGTCCACTGCGACTGCTGCTGAAAGTGCCATTTGACATTATGGGTAATAGTGGATTAGCCATGGGTAATATGGTGTAAAACATGTCTTTATTTAAGTATGTAGTACTGCAGTATTCCCATAACTCCTCCATCAATCCATCCATTTTCGTCCCTTTATCTTGGGCCGGCTCGCAAGATTGAGATACACAGTATATAAGAAACCAGTGATTCTCAACTGGTGGGTCGGGACCCAAAAGTGGGTCGCGGACCTGTTTTCAGTGGGTCATGGGCCTTTACCTGGGCAAAAAAATCCTGTGGTTTTATTCTGAAGGGGATTTTTTTTTTATGTATTCACTGTAATTTTCACTTGTCT
>CAFUXE010000182.1:399213-410083 GCA_903364295.1 Serranus cabrilla | reverse complement strand
TATATAATTATAATTTAATTTTAAAATTTATATTATTCTTATAATTTATATTTATAGTATTATAATTATAATTATTATAGTATATAAGAGAGTGATTTTGTGAGCACAAAATCACTCTTAAAAATCACTTTTTTTTAAAAAAAAATCACTCTGCACTATTAAATAAATCATGCCAATTAAATGTGGTCTTCAGTACTCTAAAATGAATATAAGGTCAACAGAAGAACATTTCGTCGACTCTATTCGATAGGGAATATATTAGTAGCAGTAGCAGCAGTGGTAGTTGTAGTAGTCTTTGGCTTCCATTGACCCCTGAGTGTATGTACTCCTCTCTGATTGACCGTATGGTTATATGTCCTTGACATCCTTGTCCTGGCAGGCCTGCTAGTGGTGTCCTCTACTGAGGCAGTCCCTGTGGAACAATTCCTAAAGCTTTCTCAGGAGCAGCACAGGATTCAGCACAGTGGAGAATACACCGACCCCAAGTGGTTTATCCCCAACACGCTCAAGTACTACGTCTTACTGCACGACATGAGCGAAGGGAGTGAACAGAGGTACTCAAAAATGTACATGTACATGTAAAGATTTGTGTTGTGTACAAGATATCACTGCACCATCTCCAGTTGTGTAACATTAGCACCATTTTCTCAGGACTTGTAGTGATTCTTTTTTTAAATCAGTATACAGTGTTAAAGAGGAGCTTTGGTTGTTTTTTGTTTCAACTAACCAATGTGAAATTGTTAAAAGAATGAAACCAGCTATGGTGGATGAAGAAAGGGCCCTGTTGCTGTATTGGTTGACTTTGATTAGTATTCCTGTTTCCTCTCCAGGGCAGACTCTGTGTATGAGGATATGAAACAGAGGTATGGCCATCAGGGCTGCTATCTGTTAAAAATGAACTCGCGTACCTTCTCAGCTGAAGAGGATGAACAGATTCCAGACCCCTGGAGTCAGTACCTGCACAGGAATACCCTGCAGAACCAGGTAACTTCTTCAGTTAATGACCATAGTCCAGCATCGGCTGACCCAGGCTCCAGTACTGACGTGGTCGCTAACGAGCAGAACATGAATGAGCCAGACTATTGTCTTTTTCATTGTTGTTACTGTTGTGACTCTGATTGCAGGACATGCCGGATGACGTGGCTGCAGCTGTGAACATCGCTGCCGTGGAGAACAACATCAGTGCAGCTGAAGAAGACCGTCACCACTCAACAGAAAAAGGTCAGACAGCTCAATAGCTCCTTATACACATTCACAACCTTCTCCTGAGGTAAATCTATTTAATCAGCCTTTTATGTTGCATTCAGAATTGTTTGCATAAGTAGACTGACCCCGAAATTCCACCAGATCCGTTACGGCTGCGTTGCGTCTGTATTGCGTCTCCGGACCCGATAGGTTTCCATGCTAGTCAATGTTTGTAATTCCACCGGGCGCATCACTGCTGCGTCTCTGCTGCGTCGCAGCTCCGGCGATCTGGACCCGGCGCAGCCGATACGCAGAGCTTCTATTTTTGCAGACGACACGCAGCAATTCAGCACAGAGCAGATCGTGCGGGGCAGGAAGTTACCAACATAAAACATCCTGTTGACTTCAAAATAAAATACACCGTGCTCACAGCAGATCATATTTCCCTTCGGTACACCTTAAAACGTCACAATGAGCGGAGACAGGCCCGAAGTCAGCGGGATAGATGGAGATTTTCAGGTATTTCACCCATTTGAAGCCATGGATGAAGAGGTTTTCATTGTGGAGGTCCAAAATAATAAGATTATATATGACCCTTCACATCCTTCACAACACAGAGGTCTTGTGAAAGTTTTCGCTGTTTACATTAAATCCTGCTATATCGCGATTACACGTGAATTCGCGACCGGACCACAAACGCAGCCGGTGGGGGTTGACGGACGGCGGAGCTTGGATCGCAGAAGGACCACAGACGGAACGCAGCCGTTCTGCACCCGGTGGAATTCCGGTGTTAGATGTAACCCATACACAATCTGAAAACACACAAACACACCAGGAAAAAATATTGAGTGAAAAAAAAATCATGTTTTTTGTGAAATCCTCTGGTTGCTCGGTCAACTTTGGACACTGTATCCTACCAGATATAACGTCCAACAGCCTGGACAGCCATCCTCTCCAGCTGGACACAGCGAGCAGCTCTGGGATCCTGAACACCCTCAGTGCTGTTCACACCGACCTTAAGAAAGGTGCCAGAGATCCGGAGAGCCTGGCGGGGGGAGTAGGGAGCCACGGTGCATGTCTGACCCTTAATGACCATGACCACATTAGACAGTTCATCCAAGAGTTCACCTTCAGAGGCCTGCTGCCACACATAGAGAAGAACATCAGACAGCTCAACGACCAGGTACAGCTGCAAACCTTTACCTTTGAAATGTTTATATCCATTGAACGTTCTGACTGAATCGCCAAAACTGCTCTCCAATGCCATCAATGGAGACAGACACAATTTAGTATACAACAAACTGAAAGAGACCAGGTGTCAGTTCAACTGTGTGGTTCGTTCTGGAGGCTGTAGATCAGGGGTGTCAAACTGATCCAGGAAAGGGCCGAGTGGCTGCAGGTTTTTGTTCCAACCAAGCAAGAGCACAGGTGATACTGATAACTAATCAACTGAGTGCAGACAGTTCAGCTGATTGAATGATTGGATTCAGGTGTGTTTCTTCTTGGTTGGAACAAAAACCTGCAGCCCCTCGGCCCTTTCCTGGATCAGTTTGACACCCCTGCTGTAGATCGTGCTGTTGTCAAACTGTGTTGTATTCATTTTTTTTCATACTTGTATACCGTATTTTTCTAACCATAAGGCGCACCGGATTATAAGTGCAATATCAATGAACGGGTCTGTTTTCATACATAAGAAACAAAATAAGTCAGATAAGTCAAATTTTATTCAACTCTTTCACAATTATTTAACATCGTTCAGTTGTAACACATAAAATATTATCTTCTGACTACGGTAGCCGAAATGCTCCGACAATCCAGATTTGTTTCGAGGTCAGTAAGCACAACCAGAATGTGTGAATTCTGGATTATAAGGCACACTGTTGATTTCTGGGAAAATCAAAGAATTTAAAGTGCGCCTTATAGCCCGAAAAATACGGTAAATGTGACAAACAGAATAACAGAAACCACTGTCTGACTCAACAGCACCGCAAACTACAGCCTTCCCTACCCGGGGACCATATGTTAAATAGATTTTTTGAACAGGGAGATATAATAGGGGCTTGCTCTGTCTGTTTCACGCATGGACCTGGTATTGCAGTACTTCTGGGAACGGGGCACCCCTACTGGGCAGTCTGTGGCCCAGAGGTTAGGAATCAAGCTTGCAGCCGGAAGGTTGTCGGTTTGAATCCCATGACTTACAGCTCAAGGACCGAAGTGCCCTTGAGCAAGGCACCTGACTTCCCCAATAGGTCCCCAGGCGCGCAGAAATGTGCAGCATGGCGTGTTCACTTGTGTGTAAATAAGGAATGGTTAAATGCAGAGGTTGAATTTCCCCATTGTGGGATTAATCAAGTAATTAATCTTAAACTTATTTTAGATTAGCAAAGGGAAAGAGCATCACAATATGTCTTATCAACACAACCGGGAGTTTGCAGCTATGTCACTCACTTGTACTTACCTGTAATTGTATTTAGCTTTTATCAGTCAAAATCCTCATTGTTGGTTAATAGTTAATTATTGTGATAATTATTATATATATTATACTCACCATGACATATATGATAATTATTTTAATTGTGCAGCTGTATCCCATACATGTGAATACTAGCATTTGTGAATGTATGCAAAATGTGTAACTGACGATTGTGTTAAAGACGACAGGGTGCAATGGGCGTCAACTTCTGCTTTACAGATTTGTTAAGGATTGAGATAGTTTGACAGCTTGTCAGACACTTTACAAACAGTATTGATACATTAATACCTCAGAGGCTATGAGATACGTCAGTCCATCACTCAGACACACGATGCCTCTCTGTCCACAGCTGGTTTCCAGGAAAGGTCTCAGTCGCTCCCTGTTCACTGCCACCAAGAAGTGGTTTGGCGGCGGGAAAGTTCCAGAGAAGAGTATCAGTGAACCAAAGAGCACATGTGGCCTTCTGTAAGCATCGCTCTTTTATGAGACTTGAGCAAGGTTCCCATGCTTACCCCATAAACAAACATATTCATTGCTGGTTTGATTTTTCCCACTTCTCCTATGTCAGATATCCCCCAGAAGCACCTGAGCTGCAGATCAGGAAGATGGCTGACCTGTGTTTCCTGGTTCAGCACTACGAGCTGGCCTACAGCTGTTACCACACTGCCAAGAAGGACTTCCTGTCAGACCAGGCCATGCTCTACGCTGCAGGGGCACTGGTGAGAATATGTGCATTACACACACAATTCTTCCGGTCCATAAAGGGACCATGTGATAATATAACTGATTCTCCAACCCAAACATAAAGCTGCATTAGGAGAGCCTGGTGTCAGACAGAAAGTTCACTTGAGATGATGCTGGCAATCTTCAAATAGGAAGGACTGCGTCTAACACAACAGTTCAGCTGGGTTACCTGTGGAAACACACATTGTGTAGTTGACAAATAGTAAACTTTGTTGATGAGGGAGTGTAAAAGAATCACCGCTCTTGATTTGACACTCAGCATAGCTACACATGTAAGGGAGAAGAAAGCTAACATGCAACCTTGCTGCAGTGTAACAGTAGCACACGACAGGAAGACTCATAACGTCAGTGACACACCAGCCACCTTTTGCAACTGGTCATACCAGAACAAGTATGGCTGTGACTTCAAAAACTTAGTGGACTCAACTGAGCAGTAGAACCATTTACTGACTATCACGTATCAATCATTATCATAACATTTTTTTGTTCAGTCGCTCTGTATTCTCCTTCTTCGTTCCTTGATTCCTCGTCCTCATGTTGTGTCTATTCATCCCGTATGTTCTGTAGGAAATGGCTGCAGTGTCGGCGTTTCTGCAGGCTGGAGCTCCCAGACTGTACCCAGCACACTACATGGACACCGCGATACAGACGTACAGAGATATCTGCAAGTATGACCGAATGACCCTGCTGCATTTTCATGATTTCTAGAGTGGGAATTTATTTATTGTCCTGAGTGTTTACCGAGCAATACATTGATGTGTCAGGCTCACAGACAGTGGTTGTGTCTGAAATCATTCACTCATTCCCTACTCCCTACCCACTATATAGTGAGCAGCAGATAGTGGACTATATAGTGGACTCAACTTAAGACGGTTTCGGAGACTTATCTGCTAAGCCGCCGACTAAGCTGCCGAGCTGGTCGCACAACATGACGTCACATCGTCTTTTGGCGTCGGGCAGTTAATACGTGAAGTTTGAAGCCAGCCGGTAAAATCGCAATAACGGGGGTTTTCCCTTTGACAGAATTTCTTCATAACGGACTTTAAACAAATTACAAGTCCACAAAACAATAAAAAAGTATCTATTTTGAAATTCAATTGTCTGTCACAGTCCCGTTTGCGCGCGTCCGCCGTCTCTCTCTCAAACCGCATTGCATGATGGTCAATATTGTCCGTCTAGTGACCATCGGCTGCTCTGTACATTTCACAATGCATTATGGGAGATATGTAGTGCACTATATAGGGTATAGTGATGCTCACTCAGAATTCGGACACCACTAAAAAAGGGCTTATTCACTATATAGTGAATAGGGAGTGATTTTGTGGCTTGGAGAGAGGTCGCCCACTGGTCCGAAGGTGTACATTTGAATATGTTTTCTCCTTCTATGTGTGTTTTGTTCCCTCTGCTCTCTACAGGAACATGGTGCTGGCTGAGCGCTGTGCGTTACTAAGCGCCGATGTACTCAAGAGTCAGGGCAAATACTCTGAAGCTGCAACTCTCCTCATTAAGATGACCAGCGAGGTGAGGAAAGCCACATGATTATCAGTCCCTGTTTCTCAGTAGGATTATCAGATAGTGGATTACTTCACCTTCACCTGTTATTTGTGCAGGACTCTGACCTGCGCAGTGCTTTGCTGTTGGAACAGGCGGCTCACTGTTTTATCAATATGCGCAACCCCATGGTGCGGAAGTTTGCCTTCCATATGATCCTGGCTGGTCACCGTTTCAGCAAAGCAGGCCAGGTGAGCCTTTTAACCTCACTGAGCTGTTGAATGTTGTCTTATCTCACAGCCGTGCCCAGATCTGTATGTGACATAGTTTCATCTTTAACCAAAATACTGAATCTCTCAGGTATGTTGAGCATTATAGTTTGTTCCAGTTGTATTAGCATTTCCAATTGTTTAAGTGTTGTTGTTTATTGATTCAGTTATGAAAGAGTTTTTAAGTTAATCATCATCTGTCATTGGCCATTGTTTGCTCACTATACTTGCCCTATACAACATACATGCGGTGCAGTCCATTTACATGGCATATTGCCATGCTCACCATGCACAGCATACACACCATCATTTCCAATCTCACTGTGTCCACTATGCTGTCCATGCACGCCATGCTCACCATATTAACCATACCCACCATACTCACCATGCTCACTATACTCAGCATACTGAGAGGCCGTCCACAGGTACGTAAACGATCTTTTTCCTCTCCGTTTTCCCTGGCATCGTATCAGGAATATTTGCGTCCACACGGATCCGTCTCAATACGCTACTTCATATGCCAGGCCTATAGGTGGCGCTGTTTCAATTTCAGAAATTCACAGAAAAACGGAGAGGAAGAGACGGAGCATGAGCACAAAGCTTGAGCGCTGATTACAAATCGGCAGCAGAAGAACCCATCAGTCCATCTGCCTTGTTTGCTCAGTGTGGCGGCTCAGGAGCATGATAACAACCCCAGTAACCCTAATAGGCTCAATATCTTCTCCAGCAGGAACACGAGCATGTAGTCCGACATTGTTGTTGATGTCGTTATGAGACGTCTCGCGGGATATAGCAGGTGGAAGGCTAAGCTCGAGGGGTGTGACATCATCGAAATGCAGATATTCGTCTTTGTCGTCCACATGAACACGCAAGGGATGCGTTTGCGGATTTATTCACCCTGGGACCCGGTTTCAGAAAAGTGCGTTTTCGGGCTATGCATTTACAGGATTCGTGTGGACGGTCGGCACAAACGAAGCAAAACATATGCGTTTAAGGAAAAAATCGTCTCCGTGTGGACGGCCTCTTATTCTCACTACCCTCACCATGCTCCCATGCTATTAATGCTCACCATACTCAACAAATGGACTGCACTTATATAGCGCTTTTCTAACATGCTGAGCATACTGAGAAATATGCACCATACTCGCATGCTATCCAAGCTCACCATACTCACTGTAGTCACCATGCTCACCAAACTCCCTTGCTCATTTTGTTTTCCTGTTACAAAATATGCACATCTGAGAGGAATCCTAAAAAAGATGAGGTCAGGTAAAACTCAACATATGGATTGTGTTTAGTGATCCATTAAGGAACCTTATAAATGTGGTATGATTGAAAAAAATGCTTCTCTTGTCTCTCTTGTGTTTTTCCTTCTGTTTTGCTTCCTGTTAATCAGATTTTTAGACTCACAACCTCTTGTTTTCCCGCTCATCGCCTTTTCTGGTTTTCTCTTCATATAGAGGAGGCATGCACTGCGCTGTTACTGCCAAGCCATGCAGGTGTACAAGGAGAGGGGCTGGTCTTTGGCAGAGGACCACATCAACTTCACAATCGGCCGTCAGTCCTTTACACTTTCCCAACCAGAGAACGCCGTGACGGCCTTCAGACAGATCCTGACCAATGACAGCAGGCAGACGGCCACACAGCAAGGCGCCTTTCTCCGAGAATATCTCTATGTTTATAAGGTAACTATACTTTGGAACCATGTCTGTATGCTGAAATTTGTGACTTACCATCTGATTCTATATGCAGCTCAGAAAGCCACCAACGTGCCTTTCCATAATTGTCATGCAGATCAGACAAAGAATCACATGATCATTTAACAGAATGACTCTGGTCATATGTCAGCACTTAGTAAACAACTCGGTGATTGGATGTGCAGTCAAACAAAGCTGAAATAAGTGTTTAAGTATAAGAAGAAGAATTAAAGGTCTTTTTAATCTTCTTTTTCAGTTTGTTCTTTTTAGAGTCAGGGGTGTCAAACTGATCCAGTAAAGGGCCGAGTGGCTGCAGGTTTTTGTTCCAACCAAGCAGAAACACACCTGAATCCAATCAATCAAATCACCTCAGCTGTCTTCACTCAGTTGATTAATTATCAGTATCACCTGTGCTCTTGTCATGTTTGGACATATTATGCTGTATTATGTTTTCACAGAGTATAACAGGGCCAACACCTGTTTTAGAGTTACCAGTATCAGAAATTGCTCCGATACTGCAGAAAATGCTGGCATCAGTACAGACGACTACTGGAGTCCAGGCACTGATCTGATACAACATAATTTATTAAATTAGTAATCTATTTTACTGGTCAGCTCCATTAAACTCTGGCACAGTTCGTCATCGGCGCTCTTAAAACAGTAGTGCTGTGCTGCAACCTGCAGCCTGCTGATTTAGAGGGATGAGGAGGAATTGATCATGTGACACGGACACAACAGACACAAACTGGGTCAGAGCCGGCCGATGCTAAGCTAACTAGCACGATCATGTCGGCAGTGTGACAATATTTGTGTGGAATGTTTTTTTTTTTAAATAGGGTTAAACCTGAGTTAAGTCATGCAGGCGTAGTATGAAATTTTTTTTTTTATAACATACTGGTGTTGGATGGGTACTCTGTATCGGCGGATACCTACAGCACAAGTATCGGAAGGAAAAAAATGGTATCGGAACATCTCTAGTTCTTTTATATCCCATTTATATGACTTATTTCTATTGTTTCGTTAAACAAAGAAAACAATTACAGCATGGGTCGTTTGCTGAATCATCACCATGACGAACTGATCAGTGTTAAGAATGACAAACCAAATACATGTTGCAAAACCTGTATGTAAATATCTTTTACGGTGTAACATCAGTGCTTTCAGTTAGTTTTTACAGTGGAAAAACCTCATGAGATAAGCTTTGATCTGTAAAGTATATCACTCATCTATAATTCTCCAAGTAGTTATTCTTTAGTTAGCCTCCAAAACTTTGCCTAACAGATACAAGGTTTCATAAAAATGACAATCAGAGGCAAAAAAACAAGATGACACACAAAAAAAAAAACCAATGTGTGTACATGTGTGTATTTTCAGAGTGTGTTAGGAGGAATTGAAGACAGCCTCCCCCAGCTGCCTCTGCCCGGCATCAACAGCTCAGCCACAAGGGTCTACTTCGGACATGAACGCCGCCTTGCAGAAGGTAACGCTGGTTTGTCATTTGTGATCAGTTCACAGCCGGACTTCCTAATCTTTAAACAGCTGTCTGTGCAGAACAACTTCAGTAAACGCCGCAAAAATAGACTCGATGCGTAAAAACACGCGAGGGTCTCCGTGAGACGTGCGCTCTGTGGGTATTGACGCAATTAAAAGGATATGGAAGAATGGTCTTTATTCAAGATCGTAGATTTACAGTTTTAGAGCAATATCTTATTCCTTTTCAGTGACACAGCTCCTTCTCATGCTCAGATTTATTCTCCTCGTGCTCACTCTCAGATTTCTGCTGCTTTCTTTCAAAATGTGTGCTTGAACTCAAAAATCACATGCTTGTGCTCACATTTCTTCTCCTTGGATACAAACATTTTGCTCGCGTTCCAATATGTCCTGTGCGCTCTCAGATCTAACGTCTGTGCTCTCAGATCTAATGTGTGCCCACTCACAACACACACGTCCTCTCAGGTTGAGGTATCTGCTCAGACTGAAGGATGTCCCTCCTTGTGCTCAAAATACTGTGTTTCACCAGCCAATAGGCAGACAGCTAGTGTGTGGACCAATCAAATGACGGATGCCATTTTGGGTGCGTTCCTTCGCCCTTTTTGATCGCTCTGTAAGAGCGGGTAAATGGTCTGTTTGTGAAACTGCTTCTCTCTTAAAATACACCAATTAAACATATTAGCTAGCTATTTGAATCGTCACCTGTTTAAGATGCCATCATATTTATGTATAATGAATCTGAAGTAATCCTAAAAAGAGTTATTGAAGTTTAGAGTTTTTCTCATTTTATATTTCATATCATAGACACCACCATTAACTATTCCTTTCACAAAATTTGCGTTGACCAAACAGCCATATACTAATTTTTGACCTAGTCCTGTTCAATATGTCTTCATGTTGATGATGACCATGGCTAATTTATTATGTTTATTATTATTATTATTAATTATTAATTATTTATAATTTATTATTTTTATTATTATTGTTATTGTTATTATTATTTGTTCAAAATATTGATTATTCATTGAAATTGGCCTAGTGTTTAAGGTGGTGCTAGATTTATATTGTTACTTATGTCACTACTGGTACATAGGCCATCCTTTTATTTTTTAATAAGTTCCACTCAGAGCTATCAGATCTGTAGCAAGCACCCTCTCTACTGTTGCTGCAATTTTATAGGAAGGTCTGAGATTTAATTGTTTTTCTATGTATTTCTATTTTATTTATTTTATTCTTATTTCATATACCCTATATTTATTTGGTAATTTATATATTTACCTATTTGTCTGTTCTGCTATCCCAATGCTGCAGCAACAACCACATTTCACCACTGAAGATCAATTAAGCCGTATGAGTGTCCAACAGATATTCAAATGCACTCTTACTCTATGAGGTATTAAATTAAATTCAGTTAAACCTGTAGACAGCCTGAAATGTAGCATGGGTTCAAAACAAAATACATGCAATGCAATACCAGTGGCATCTAACCAGTATAACCCTATTAATGAGCAGCAATGTAA
>CAFUXE010000182.1:358485-369089 GCA_903364295.1 Serranus cabrilla | reverse complement strand
TAACTTATTTCCATTGGTGACACCCAGGTTTTTATCAGTGGACCATTGGCTCAGACATTTGTTGAAATCCACTCCAACGAGAAATCCTTAAATGGCTCACATGTTTAATTCAGAAAAATGTACATTTCAACAACACTAGAGTCGAGTCACACTACTGACACAAACCTCATACACAGCAGCCTGGATGATGTAGACCAAACAGAGCACGACGGCATGGAGACTGAAGAAGACATCATTGGCGTTGACTGGGTTAATTCCATTTGGGTTGCTCTTCAGAAACTCCTCCTACAGGGCAGACAGCCAAAAGACATTTCACACTGTGCAGGCTTCGTTCAAAGCCACTGTAGTTCAAATTTACATGAATACACGAAAAGGAAAATGTCAAAATAACTGGGAATCCCCACTGGGTGTAAAACATGAGTGGTGCGTATACGTGTTGCCATCAGGTGGCTTTTAACTTTCTTTTCACAGATTTAAACATTACCAGTCAAATGCCAGTGGCTTGTCGATTTGCCGTGCACACGGCACTTCAGTCAGCTGCCCTTATATCGGTTTCTTTCTACTATAGAGACTGAGCGCACTACAGCTCTGCCCCCCAACGGAGCAGAGGGAAAAAAACAATACATCTTACATGACTTCTCTTTAGGCGTAATTAACAGGGAGGCTCCTCCATTCAATATGAACAATAGAAAAATGTCTAAAAGCTGCTGACAAACCAAATCTGAACTTTGAAGAGGACAAAAGTGGATACAGATGTGGGACAAAAGCATTTACAATGGGGGGAGCTGTGCAATCCTAAAACTTAGTAAATGTAACATTAACTTACGTATGCAGTGCATTTGGTCTTTTAGTCTTATCCAAAGTCAGTTTTAGGTGAACTACATTTCTGCAAGTTAAGCTAAAGCATTTGACACCAAGTTAGTCCTGTTGTAGTAGAATGTGGATACTTCAGATAGCTATGCAAGTGCCTTAGCTTGTTAGCATGTAGCTTACATTGTCTTGCTAACAGCTAGCTTGTCCTTTCTGGCAGACAGAGTGCTAAAATAACCATGTGATAGGTTTAAATCAAATAGGTTAAGCTAGAAACAAGACATGTCAGCCCCTGGTTGTGTATTGTGGCACAACCACCACCGTCTGGTTGGGTGCTGTGTTCAGAGTATAGCATGTGGCACTTTTTCCAAATTCCAATTTAGGATTAAATGTATAAAGAGTGGAGAGGTTACCTTTATATAAGGCACCCAGAACAGTCCTATATTGAAGACACTGTAGGCAATGAAGCCAGTTAGGTTGAGAGCCAGGAAGTCAAAGTTGAGACCTACAACACTGAAAACAAACATGGCAATTATTTGTCAGATTATTTTTAGACATATTTGCAGTCCTTGAATGGATCTTTGCGGTAGGTCCCTGACTTCTGCTCCTGTCAGCTACCTACTGTCTGTTCATCGCATAAAGACTAAAAATTTTAAATAACATTAAACTGCATAATATACTCATTTCACTCGTTTAGCGTCAGGAGATACAATGCAGATATATAGCTGGGTCTTCGAGCGCAGGATTAAAAATGCTTTTGGTCAGGACACATTTTAACGTGTACTGAGAATTAAAGGGAACCTACAGAACCTTCGAACAGCTATTTGTCTGTTTTGTCGAATGTGCAGAATATTTAAAGTCATTCTTAATTTGTTAATGAATGAAAGAATGAATTATCTTTATTTCAGCTATACATTGTACATCTTGAAATCCAATTTCACACAATTCTCTCATCAGAATCAAAACTGAAAAAGGAATAGGCTGAAACACAATCAAAGGGAAAACCCAGAATATCTGCAACAGAAAGAAACAAATAAACATCTACACTATTCTAGTCTTAACCTTTTTATCATAATCTTTGATTATCATACATGTAAATCAATTTACATTTTAGTAATTATTCTACATTTTAAAGTTCTTCTAAACCCCAACAAAGGGCTACATAATTTTAACATATCACCAAGTCCATTCCACAGTTTTACCCCTAAAACTGAAACGCATCTGTATTTGTTCTCGCTTTACACGTTTCAAAAGAGTATTTCTAATGTTTTTAAATGAACAAAGTCTGGAAATTTTAAAGTGGAGGATCCTATGAAAAATTGATTAGTGGATTCTTGATTTCCAGCTTTGTTTATTATTCTAATAGCTCTTTTCTGAGGTTTCATTATAGGGTCTATATTTGTTTTATAAGCATTTCCCAAAAACTCAGCACAGTATGACATATACAGCATTACAAGTGAAGAGTACAATAAATGCTGGCAGTTCTTAATCAACTAATCCCTTGTTTTATGAAGAATTGCAATAGATTTAGACAATTTCCGTTTTATATATTCTATATGTGGCTTCCAGCTAAGTTTATGATCTATAATCACTCCCAAAAACTTCATTTCATAAACTCTTTCAATTTCAACACCATTACATTTCAGTTTTATGTCACAATTGGCCCTGATGCACCATAAATTTTGTTTGATTTTCATTTAGTGCTAACTTATTAACATCAAACCATTTTTTTTTAAATGTGAACAACTCCGTTTCTATTGTTTTAATTGATTGATTCATGTTGTCCCCTGAACAAAATAAATAGGCATCATCTGCAAACATTCAATTTTTTTAATTAGTTACTGTGAAGATATTCAAGTAAATAACACACGTTACTCTTCTAAGGTGTGCTTCAGTATCATTCATTTTAACATACCTATTATTTAAATAACTTCTCAACCAATGTTGACACCTCTTATACCATATCACTCACATTTGCAGTACGTAAAGAGAAATCAATTGTATCAAATGCTTTATGTAAATCAATAAATACACCTACAGTGTGGTGTTTCTTGTCTACTGCTGTTGCTTTATTTTCCACAAATTCCATAAATGTGTTCCAACAGTGTTGAACAATTAATTCTGAACCCATATTGATGGTCATTCAATAACTCAATTTGTCAAGAAAGGCATCAAGTGGATTACAAAATATTTTTTCAAGAATTTTAGAAAATTGAGGGAGCAAAGAGAATGGTCTATATAACATGCTTGTCACCATTTATATAGATTGGGATAACTTTAGCGATTTTTAGTTTTTCAGGAAAAATACCTGTTTGAAAGGATTTGTTACAAACACAGGTAAATGGTTGTATAACACAATTAATGACTAGATTTTTTTATTCTTAAAATTTCTGACTACTTCTAATGTATCCCTCTCACAGACTTCCCCATGATACATTGAATTAAGGTTGATAATAGGAAAGTCAAAGTTTGTATCTTGTTTCTTTGGAAGGTTAATTTCCTTTGTCAAACTTGGGCCTACATTAACAAAAAATTGTTAACTTAATTACATCATTGAGCACACTCCAGGTAGCCTTAATATTAGTTTTATACTTTTGCAACAGTTGATCACAATATTTTTTTTGTTTGTTTGTTTTTGTATTTTTTATACTTATCCTCCTTATCCTTTATCCTTATCCTTTATAAATGCCCTATATAGCCCGTTTTTCTTTTAACATGCTTTTTCCAAACCCTTTGTGTACCATTGGGTTTTCATCTAAAAATGCATTGTAGGAGGCATTGCTATCCTCTACATACACTTCCTGCCAATCATGATTAATAAGTGCTGCTTTAAAAGCAAGAATTGCTTCTGGTGATTTTACTCTGGCTACATTATAATTCTGCTTTTCTGTTCTTACAGTTTAATTTATCGTTCATTTCTAAAACTGCAAAAACAGGCAAGTTACTATAATTCACAGTTTATCTTTTCCATTAGTTATATTCACAAAAATATTATCAATTGTTGCACTATTCTTAGTTATTCTACTAGGCTTAACAATTAATGGATAGAAACCCAAACTAAGCATGGTATTTATAAATTCCGCAGTTTTCAAATGATCTCAAAATTTCAACAAATCAATGTTAAAGTCACCACAAACCAAAATCTTCTTATCATTATGTTTTTCATTCAACTCAGAAATCATCTTGTTAAAATGATCAAGGCAGGAGCCTGTTGTTTGATAAATGCAACTGAATAATATGTTTTTTTGATCTGTCAGGCTTAATTTCAATGGTTACACATTCCATTAGATTATCAATAACAGCTGTCATTTCACTAACCTTGCATTTAAGACCAGACATCACAAACAGGGCAACACCCTCCCCCTTTTGTTGACCCTGTTTTGCCCAAACATTTCATAGCCCTCTAATCTATCCTGCAGTTCTTTATAATCGGTCACCCAAGTCTCTGAGAGGCCGTCCACACGGAGACGATTTTTTCCTTAAACGCATATGTTTTGCTTCGTTTGTGCCGACTGTCCACACGAATCCCGTAAACGCATAGCCCGAAAAACGCACTTTTTTGAAACCGGGTCCCAGGGTGAATAAATCCGCAAACGCATCCCTTGCGTGTTCGTGTGGACGGCGAAGACGGATATCTGCATTTCGATGATGTCATCGCCACACCCCTCGAGCTTAGCCTTCCACCTGCTATATCCCGCGAGACGTCTCATAACAACATCAATAACAATGACGGACTACATGCTTGTGTTCCTGCTGGAGAAGATATTGAGCCTATTAGGGTTACTGGGGTTGTTATCATGCTCCTGAGCCACCACGCTGAGCAAAAAAGGCAGATGGACTGATGGATTCTTCTGCTGCCGATTTGTAAACAGCGCTCAAGCTTTGTGCGCATGCTCCGTCTCTTCCTCTCCGTTTTTTTGTGAATTTCTGAAATTGAAACAGCGCCACCTATAGGCCTGGCATATGAAGTAGCGTATTGAGACGGATCCGTGTGGACGCAAATATTCCTGATACGATGCCAGGGAAAACGGAGAGGAAAAAGATCGTTTACGTACGTGTGGACGGCCTCTGAAACTGCCATTATGCTAAAATTTTTCCTGAAATTGTTAAAGGTAATCCTTCATTTACGCAAAGTTATTGTAAAGACTCCTACAGTATAAGTGGATCAGAGAAAAGCCCTTCTTTTAAAAAATAAACTAATCTTCAGAAAGATACTCACAGTTAATGTTAATGACCTGGTAGAAGTGAATCTCTGGATCAATGCCATTTTCTAACTCATAAAGTTTGTGATCTTGAAAATCAAAAGACTTAAAATCTGTGTATTAACACATCCTCCTATACCATATTTATCACCCACAAAATGTTTTAATTTATTTCACAACACAATGAATGATGTGTTGACATCATCGTAACACAGATATCTGTCTTCGCCGTCCACACGAATACGCAAGAGATGCGTTTTCGGATTTATTCACCCTGGGACCCGGTTTCAAAAAAGTGCGTTTTTGGGCTATGCGTTTACGGGATTCATGTGGACGGTCAGCACAAACGAAGCAAAACATCTGCGTTGAAGGCAAAAAGCGTCTCCGTGTGGACGGCCTCTTAGTCTCCAGTCCATATATCATCAGGTAATCCAATCTAGTGTGCTGTTCTAGATCTTCCAACCTTCTTTCCAGCTCTTCAATTTTATTTCCCTTTTTTTGATCACAGCCTTCAGTTGACGCACTTCATCAATTAACTCCAGTAGGCCGATCTATTGTTTCAACACTTTGCTTAGTTCCTCTGACTTTTTAACTTCTTCCATTTTTTCTGTTAACTTTCTTGTAGCCATTTCTTTGGGTGATCAAGAAATTTCTAAAAAAAAAAAATCCCCCCAAAATTAAAGCTATTTTGCTGAGATTTCTGGTTATCAAGCACATGTCATGAAATGTACCCAAAACGTCCAAAATAACAGGAAATAATACTGCAAGTTGAAGAAGTGGAATGTTCTTGTAAAGTTAAAAAACTTTAACAAATACTTGTTATATATGTCTTATATGTCAAGTTATTTTCATGATATTTGATGGATAGAGTAGCAGTCTGCTGCTGTTTCTTCAATTAGGAATAAGGAACAATAATGCTTTGCACAGTCGATTCCTTGCCCCCGAACCTTGTTTTCACCATAATTTGGAAACATCCACTGAGAAATGATGCTTGTTAGATAATTTACCAAACTACAGGGTGTTTACATGATGATACAAGACGGGGCTACAAAATCATGCTCATACTCTGCCAACTTTTAGGATTACAATTTTTCAGAAATCAGTTTTTGCTCGAAATCTAACATTTCCAGTGTAGCTTCTATGTTTTGATGGCTTGAAAATTCAAGGATAGGCCTTTGAGCCTGGATGTCTGTTTCAGCAAGAGTAGTAATGAAGAGAAAGGCAATGAACTGACAAAAAAAACTACCTTTTCCGCCTATAGTTTTCCCAGGCTTGTGGATAGAAGGACACCGACCAGGCCAGAAAGTAAATCCAGCCAATGACCTGACTGATTACCGACAGGACGTTGCTATGGACGACCATAAAGTGGATCCTGGCGTTCACACTAGAGGAGAGAAAGTCAGGCTTAAAGATACAAATAAAATGTACATTGGCAATATACCATTATAGTTATTTCAGCATTCAGTATACAAACTGTCTTGGTAAAACACCATTACCCATACCTAAGGGTCCACAGCCTAGAGCAGGGGTGTCAAACTGATCCAGGAAAGGGCCGAGTGGCTGCAGGTTTTTGTTCCAACCAGGCAGGAGCACAGGTGATACAATTAATCAACTGATTGAAGACAGCTGAGGTGATTTGATTGATTGGATCCAGGTGTGTTTCTTCTTGGTTGGAACAAAAACCTGCAGCCACTCGGCCCTTTACTGGATCAGTTTGACACCCCTGGCCTAGAGGTTTTGTCTTAGTGATAATCTGGCTCTTATTTTCATGCTGATATGATGGTACTTCTGTGTAGATACCCACCTGTCTGTGTTATTGCTAAGCAGGCAGGTGGTCACCTGACCGACATCATTGGCCGTCACGTTAAAACTGACTGAGGTTGCCTCTGCTGGCAGCAACACCTGAAGAAAGAAAGAGGTTTTGACATATTGGTAGACTGTCCCAAGTGTGGTCTTGTCAGGGAGGTAATGAGTACACAGAAATAAATATGATCCTTATCTGCTGATGTTTGCTTTTGCTGATCCATGCCATTCAGTTTGCAAAATTTTGAGTGATTCTAAATTTCATGTGGTTCCAGCTCCAGAGATATGGGCCCTGATCCAGAACCAGGTTTAGTGAACGCTGAAAAATGAGGGTCAGATACAACTGTAACTATGTGAACCTAACTTTTGGGCAGGTTTTTTCCTCTTAGTCTCCTCTTTCTGACAGAGTCAGACACAAGGTTTAATTTCCTCACTATCTCAGTCATATTGAAGGTTTACTTGCTGTATAAATCTAATAACTGTTGAATATTAGTTTGTTACTAACAATTATCTAAAGCTGACACTTTAATGTGCAGTTATTTCTTTGCACAACAGTGTCAAGTCAACCTCAGATGTGACCGTGTGCACAGACAGACTTCTGTTAAAGCAGTTCACTCCAATATTTATTGCACATATTGTGAGTTTATATTATAAAAACATGTATGATTCCACTCTAAGAATTGCCACCTAACATGGTTGAGGGGAGACGTTTGAAAATAAGTCTCTTCTAACAGGCTGGGTTTTAGTCTGAACCTCTCTCTCAGCTATGAGCAGACAGAGATGCTAAAGCCAGTGGCAAGAAAAAGTTGGGGGCTTGGCTTTGATTTGTGAACCAGAGATGGTGCTGTCTCCGCACTCAAGGAGAAGATGTGCTGTCCGGATTCTGAGTTATTGGCAGTTGGTATGAGGCCATATTATGTACCAAGAGAATTCAGTCATATCATAACAATACTTGTGTACATCCCACCCAAAGCAACTGCTGAAGTTCCATGTGAAGTTCTACCTGACCTTGTTGCTTGGATACAGACTAAGCATCCTGAAGAGTTTTTGATAATATAAGGAGCTTTCAATCATGTTTCACTGTCCTCTAACCTGACCTGGATTTACATAGTTTGTTAATTGTCCCACCAGAGAAAATAAAACCATTGATCTGCTGTATGCTAATGTTAAAGAAGCTTACAGAGCCACTGCCTTACCTCCACTTGGCAGGTAAGATCACAACTTAGTTCTTCTGGAGACTTGCTCAATTCAAACTTCAAACAAAAAAATCAAACTTCCTCAATGAGAAGGCGGCAGCTTTTAGAGATGGTGACAAAGCATGGCTAAAACAAGTAAAAATGAAGTTGAAGAAGAGGCTAAAGATGGCAAAGGTGGACTATAAGAAGAAATTGGAGAGAAATCTACAGCACAGCAACACCCGTGAAATGTGGAGAGAAATAAACACCATCTCTGGTTACAATAACAAGAAAAGACAGCAAGTGGCAGGTGATGGAGAGAGAGCTGATGAACTCAACCACTTCAACAGATTCTATACAGCAGCCTCAGCCAATTCCAATGCTCCTCATGCTCCTCCTCCTCAGCATGTGTACATCTCCAATGCAGGATCCACTCCCCCTCTGACACCTGAGCCTCCACCCTTGTCTGTCACAGAGATGGGGGTGAGGATGGAACTGGGAAGACTTTACTCGGGGAAGGCTGCTGGCCCAGATACTGTGTGTCCAAGGCTGCTCAAAGACTGTGCTGCCCAACTGTGTCAACCTCTCCACAAGATTTTCAACCTCAGTCTGCAGTTGGGTGAGTGCTGGCTCTGTGGAAAACTTCCTGTGTTGTGCCAGTACCAAAAATAAAACGTCTGGCTACAGACCACTAGCCCTATCTTCTCACATCGTGAAGACCTTGGAGCGGCTGATTGTACGCCTACATGCTTCACCGTGCCCTTGCTCATCTAGAGGAAACTGTCGCTTAGATTTTTCAAGCGCATTTAACACCATCCAACCCAACATACTCAAAAATAAGCTCACAGAGATGGGAGTGGATCTTTGCTTCACCTCCTGGATCACAGATTACCTGACAATAAGGCCACAATATGTCAGGTTAGGGAACTGTGTTTCTGGGACATTAATGAGCAGCACAGGGGCTCCACAAGGGACTGTTCTGGGTCCATTCCTATACACGCTATTGTGGCGTGTATCGGGAATGGACAGGAATCTGAATACAGGGATGTGATAAAAAGCCTTCAGTGACTGGAGTCACAAGAACCATCTCCTCCTGAACACCTCAAAGACGAAGGAAATGAACATAGATTTCCGCAGGTTCAAGCCCCCTCTTCAACCAGTGAATACTGGTGGGGAAAATTGAGGTGGTGCCAAGTTATAAGTATCTAGGTGTATACATGGATAATTAGTTGGACTGGTCCCTTAACATAGAAGCTCTCTACAAAAAGGAGATGCCTCTTTTTCTTAAGTAAGCTCAGATCTTTTGACATCTGTAGTAAGATGCTGCAGATGTTTTATCAGTCTGTGGTGGCAAGTGTGCCGTTTTATGCTGCAGTCTGCTGGGGAGGCAGCATCCGACACAGAGATGCAAGGCGGTTGGACAGACTGGTCCAAAGAGCTGGATCTGTGATTGGAGTTAGGCTGGACACACTGGAGGAGGTGGTGGAGAGATCCACTGTCAAGATGTTCGAGACCATCATGAATTGCCCGGATCATCCACTGCACAGCACCTTTGTGGATCGGAGAGGCAGCAGTGGACGGCTCCTCTCTCTCCGTTGCAGGACGGAGAGAATCAAGAGATCCTTCGCTCCTACAGCCATCAGGCTGTGTAATTCTGGAGTCAACAGACTAAATTAATTTCCTCTTGGGGATAAATAAAGTAATTTTGATTGTTGTAGTGTTTTGTTTCTCTCTATGTTATGAAGTGTATGAAATAGGAATAACAATAGATCATTTTGGAAAATATATAAGCGCTTGTTTCAGAATGCTTTCAGTGGGTGCAACATATAACAACACAGATTACGCCCTCAGATTGAGGGCGTAATCTTTAGTAACATGCAGGGCAACTTGTTTTACTTGGTGTCATGTGTTACCTGGTCAGGAATTGTGATTACAGATGAGTAGTTCGACTTGGAAGTGAAGGTTACATTTAACTGAATCAGGGTTGGCTGGCTCACAGGGGAACTAGAGAGAGACACAAAACTCCAGTGAGAACAACACTGATCTTGACGGTTGCTTTGTCAACTATGGAAGGCCTGACAGCCTGGATTTTACTTTTTTAACTTGCTGAGCAGCATGTTTCACAGCTTCCTTTTCATGCCTTTACAGCAACAACAGAAAGCCACGTCAAAAATAAGTAAGGAAACAAAAACAAACAATGAATATAAGGTATTTTATGGCCTGTAATTAGTTTAAAAAACTGTCAATACAACAAAAGAGATTACTTGTTAGATGTTTTTTCAGAATAATGAGAACATTTCAATCAAAACATTTTTTTTTTCAGTGCAGTGTGTCAGTGGGAGTCCTGTAAAAGCTCTTAACAAAAAACAAACAGCTGATACATGCCCAGTTTACATGTTTTTCAGTCTAAGCTGCTACAGGACTAGCACAGTGTGCTGCTTTCTATAAATTAGGTAGGAAATGGCAATATTAATATCAGCACTGATGTGTCTTTCACAGTACAGTATACATTTTAGTTTAGTTTACAACCCACAAAACATGTTTATGTGTGCAGCACCACTTTAATTAACAGTAAAAGCTGTTAAAGCTGGGTTAGATGCACAGACATTCATTC
>CAFUXE010000182.1:326353-337267 GCA_903364295.1 Serranus cabrilla | reverse complement strand
AACTTCTTAGCATGTTATTTATGCTACAGTTATCTGAATAACTCTTAATATGTTATGTTAACATACCAGGCACGTTCTCAGTTGTGTCATGTAACGTAAGCATACCGTACAATTATTCAGCCTGTTGTTGCCTCATTCTATTTTTATTTTAAATTGCCTTTCAAGATGACATGTCTGTTCTTGGTGTTGGATTTTATCAAATAAATTTCCCCCAAAAATGCGACTTATACTCCAGTGCGACTTATATATGTTTTTTCCTTCTTTATTATGCATTTAATGGCTGGTGCGACTTGTACTCCGGAGCGACTTATAGTCCGGAAAATACAGTATATGCAAATCAGATACTATGAGGGTTTGGTATTATTGGGATCTGACTTTTGTTTTGTTCTTCAGGAGCCAGAGCCTCTGTTAAACACCTGTGTGGAGAAGCTGGTGGAGGAGCTGCAGATCCAAAAACTCACAGCACCGCACATCATAGAGAAGGAAGTGACTATGTGAACCGTCTGAGTGGGACAGAATCTGCTTTTGAGACTGGAAAATGAAGAAGGTTGAACTTCAAGTGGTGGTGGCAGTCACAGAGTTTCTGTAACTGAACCTTTTTCACCCAGGAGAACTCATGGCAATTTCCATTTCCATTTGGGACCGACGATGGAAGAGACACAAATAATTAGGTCATGTTGTAGTTATCCTTATTTAATTCCACTTGCATTTAAGGTTAATTCTTTTCTTTTTTTCAATGAAAATGGCTCATCTGCCAATTTCTTTGTAAATGTGAGACTGGAATTAGCAGCAAAAATAAAGCCAGTGGTAACAGACAGAAATTCAAGTACATTTTTTTAAGAGCAGTAAAGGAAAGAGAAATCATAGAAATAGTAAATAAATGTAAAGACAAGACCTCTACAGATTGGAGTGATATCGATATGAAGACGGTTAAAATGGTCATTGGAGAGATTGTAAAGCCACTCACCTACATCTATAACGTGTCCTTTCAATCTGGTACATTCCCAACAAAAATGAAAAATAGCAACGGTAATAGCACTGTTTAAAACAGGAGACTGACACCACTACACAAACTACAGGCCTGTTTCGTTGCTCTCTCAATTCTCCAAAATACTGGAAAAACTCTTCACAGCCAGAATGGAAAGCTTCATTGAAAAACAACCTGCTTACAGACAGTCAATATGAATTTTGACAATAAAAAAAAAAGCAATCAGATTATTCATAGATCTGAAAGGGGTGTTGGGCTGAATTGGATGACGAGCTATTTAACAAACAGGCAGCAGTTTGTGCAATTAGGAGAAAGTAAATCTGACCTCTTGAACATTACTTGTGGAATACCACTAGGATCAGTGTTGGGGCTGAAACTCTTTATATTGTATATTAATGATATCACCAGAGTCACACAATTATTCAAATGTATTTTATTTGCTGATGATACCAATATTTTTGTTCAGGTGAGTATTTGCAACAAATGTCCACGATCACAAAAGAAATGAATAAGTTATAACATTGGTTTGATAGAAATAAATGATTGAATCTAAGCAAAACAAAAATTATGTTTGGAAACTGATAATTGATAGTGTAAAAATAGAAAAGGTGAATGAAGTCAAATTTCTTGGAGTGATTCTCGACCACAAAATATGTTGGAAATCTCACATATGCCATGTACGGTCAAAATTGGCAAAGAGTACTGTAATTTTGACCAAAACAAGACATATTCTGGATCGCAAATTATTACACACCCTTTATTGTTCCTTAGTATTACCGTATTTATCATACTGTGTGGAGGTCTGGGGAAACAATTATAAAAGCCCTATTCAACCAATATGCACTATACAGAAAAGAGCCATAAGAGCCATAAACAAGGTTGGCTATAGAGATCATGCAAATGCTCTGTTCATAAAATCAGCAGTGCTGAAATTTATAGATTTAGTAGGAATAATCTACTGCCAATCACAATCCGGGAACTGTTAGCAGAGAGGGAGGGTGGGTATAATCTACGAGGACACTTAAACTTTAAAAAGCAGAAGGTGCGAACAACGATGAGAAGTTTATCAAACTGTGGAGTGACCTTATGGAACAACTTAGATATGGAAATAAAAGAAACACGAGTCTGTTTAAAAAGAGGTACAAATGCTTATTAATGAGCAAGTATATGGAAGAGGAAGCGAGTTACGTGTGATTAGTGTTGTATAAATAAGTAAATTATATGAGTGTGCATAGTTGATTGCATGATTTATTCCAAAGTGGTACAAATGAAATATATTTATTTATTCAGTTACGTATAACACTTTTTTTTACCCAACTTAGAGAAAGTAATTGGGGGTAGGAATTCAATTTTTTTTTTTACTTCTTCCTCCTCCTTTATGACCATGTGTACTTATATTTTATTTACATGAAATAGTTTTCTCTTGTATGAGTATTCTGTTTTGTATACATGATTCAAAATAAACTTTAAACTTCTAACTTCTAACGACACACAGTAGAGGTAAGTTCATGTATGTCCGTAGTTCCAGAAGAGCCGTGTGGTCCATCTGGCTGCATAAACACAGACCAGTCAGTACAGTCCTGGTGTGAAAAAACAGATTTCTTCATCAGGGTTTTGAATACATTTCACTTAAAACCAAAAATGTCAACCTCATGGTTGCACAAGAGGAAAAATTGGTCAAATCAATCAATCAATCAAATTCATTGGGATTTACCCTATGGCAGGGGTGTCAAACTGATCCAGTAAAGGGCCGAGTGGCTGCAGGTTTTTGTTCCAACCAAGCAGGAGCACAGGTGATACAATTAATCAACTGATTGAAGACAGCTGAGGTGATTTGATTGATTTGATTCAGGTGTGTTTCCTCTTGGTTGGAAAAAAAACTTTCAGCCCCTTGGCCCTTTACTGGATCAGTTTGACACCCCTGCCTTATGGGAACCATATTTGTCGTTTCTTCTTTTTCTACCAATGATGAACCATCTGTCCCTTTCTCTGTGCCAGTAGTCTGTCATTAGCGCGAACCCATTGCAGCTCAATCTTCTAATTAATGCCGCAAGCGGGGATTGAGAAAGTAACATCGCCTGCGTCTGCGCAGTGTGACCTGATGCAGCCCCGGAAGTGAGACACAGGAAACAGAAATACTGCAAAATAAATAGAAACTGAACGAGACAACATAACGTTATATTGTGTCTCGTCTCCTTTTAGTCTACGAAAACGAAGACACATTTTTAGCAGTTTTGATTTTGTAAACCACATTGTCTCATTTCTATCCGTCAACAATATTGCATTATATATTTAATCGCTGACGAAAAGCAACACTATGTTAGATGTGTAAGGGAAAATTTTAATTACGTAACTCATAAATATAAACCCATAGATCAAATACTATACTCAGGAATGATCAGCCTCAGCTGGGACTGAAAGAAAATGACGAATGATGTAAAATTGTTTCTTGCCAATAGACTCATACTTTTTACTTAGCCATAATGAATTTGAATGGGGAAAAAACAGATAAGGAAATAACAAAAAAACTTTGGATTTATTATAAATGTCGAAAGATATTTGTGGTCTTTCAGTGGACCCAAAATAAAATAGATTTTTAACTTCATCGCAAATCAGAAGATAGATAAAATATAAAACTTGTGAGTGATAAACTGAGTTTAATCTGTGATATAATAACACTCGGGTCTGAATCTGCAGTGATGTATAATAGCAGTCTGAGCAGCTGCTGGGTCCACTCAATAACCAATATCCAGTAAAGGGGGTGTGTCAAGCAATAAAAAGACATCCACGAAGGATGCTCTCATATATCCTTGTGCATGGCTCCTCAGATCACAAATAAAAGCTTTGGGATGGTCGTAAAGATGGCGCCGCAGGAGAACCTCTGGTTCAAGTGAAGATCGGGGAGTGATAAAATAAGAGAGCTGGGATGCAGAGAGCAGAGATGCAGAAGACTGAAACACAGACGAATCGGAGCAAACTGGATTTTTTCTTTTTAAAGAGACAGGCACTACAACAAACAGTCTCAGTCAAAGAGTGAAACCCAAACCCAAAATACAAATATGAACCTGAAAATTGTAATAGGTTCAAGATGTAAGTGTAAGATTTTATTACATTAACTTTTTTACAACATACAACATTTACAGCTTTCTTCCTCCTCATAGTTTTGGGGGTCCAGCTAGCTTCCATCCCTCTGTCTTGCCGATTTTTGTGAAGAAGGCCAATGTACCCAGACCCAGACAAGCTGATGTACCCGTCATAGCACTGTGGGCTGGACACAAACACAAACAGAGCAAACAATTTAAACATTAATAGGAAAAAAGTAATTTAACACATCCTCATGCTACTAATGCTGGTGGTTACATCTACAGGAAATTGAAATGGGATTTGCGGTACAGCAGGACAAAATATGACACAATCCAATAAATGTCCCTCAATGTGCAGCGCTTCACAAAGTGCAGTGTCTTAGCGAAAGGCGGTTCTGGTTGCTTATCACAATGTCTGCATTCTGTGATATTCAAGATAAATAAATATTCAAGAATTATTAGGGCCCGAGCATGATTATTTTATGAGATGAATTGCCTCTTTGTGGGCCTTATCATCAAAACTCACCAAAATATATGTCGATCCTGATTAAATTTACATATTCTACTGTTCGCAGGAATGGGTGTGGCAAAATGGCTCAGTAGTGCCCCCTAGAAAGTTAATATGGAGCATCACACTATGGGGAGCGCTCACATAAACGAACAAAATTTTTTTACAGAGATGTATCATGGGGAGACGCACCAAAAAGCCTCTTGGAGCCATACCCCAAACACTACAGGAAGTCGGCCATCTTGGATAGAATATTGCGTTTTCGGCCAGTTTTTGCCATTTACATGCCTCGTACTTTAATGAACTCCTCCTACAGATTTAATCCGATCGACTTCAGACTTGGTCAGTACCATCATAAGGCCTTTGGGATCAAAAGTTATTAAAAGCTTTAATGGTCGTCCCAATATGTGTGTGTGGCATGGTGGCAAAATATGGCGTTTCGCCATAAAACACAAGATAGTTATATCTATGCCATACTTTATCAGCTATTGTCCAAACTTCTCATGCTTCATAATACTCATAATTCTAGTCCTGAACATGTCTGCATAACAATATTTCATAAAGCCCCGCCCCTTATTCTTTAATCACTCCCCCTTTCATAAAGTGACCACGTTACACTATGTGGGCATGGCATGGCGACAAACTATGGCGTTTTGTAATAAAACACAAGATTGTCATAACTAAGCCATACTTTGTCTGATTTGGTCCAAACTTCTCATGCGTCATACAGTCTTGAACATGCTGCATAAGAATATCTCATAAAACCCTGCCTCTTGTGCTTTAGCCACTCCTCTATTCATAAAATGACCACGTTGCATACTTTAACAAACTCCTACAGATTTAATCCAATCCACTTCAGACTTGGTCAGTACCATCATAAGGCCTTTTGGATCGAAAGTTATTAAAAGCTTTACTAACCATCATCATGCTTGGTGAGGGTCAAGCCCTGAACACATCTACAAAACAATATGTCATAAAGACCCGCCCTTTCTGTTTTAAACATGCCCCCTTTTATGACTCATGAACCATTTGTTGTACAGACTTGTAAGAAGTGTCAGTGTGCTCAGCAGAGTCCCTGTTTAATGACTGTTGACTGTTCAATTGATTACCCCGCCCCTTTTCACTAAATACGCTCCTTTTATATGACTAATGAACCATTTGTCGTAGTCTTGTATGAGGTGTCAGCGTACTCAGCAGAGACTACCTAATTTGTCAGATGTTTACTCTACCCATTCAAGTTAGCCACACCCCTTTTGAATAAGTAATGAACCATTTGTTGTAGTCTTGTGTGAGGTGTCCTTGCAATCACCAGAGAATTCCTAATTAATCGGTGATGGTTTGCTCAGCCTCTTACACTTTAACCACACCCCCTTTCCAAAACTAATTAACCGTTTCTCAGACAGTCTTGAGTGAGGAATCGTTGCACTCAGCAGAGACTGCCAAATTCATTAGACTGTTTGCTCCACCCATTTACGCTTACCACGCCCCCTTTCGTAACTCATCGCCCATTTGCACTTCACTCGTATCAGAGGTATCATAGCAGTTGCCGGAGTTTCTATTTCAATGGAGTTGTCTTCATCATGCATGGTCCAAGTCAATAGTCAGTAACTTGTAGAGTGACTGAAAAGAGTTGAATGCTTACGTTGTCAAAGATTTGTGGATTTTGTTTGTATTGAATTTGGGTCAATGTGTTGTGATTAATGTATTTTTTTTTGTTAATAATCCAAGGAACATTCACCATGATTCACTAGGACTGCATAATTCTACATAAAATCAAAATCACCATTTTTGTGTGTGTAAAAGTTGATTCTCAAGGAAATGTTGAAATGATTAAGTAACAGTTTATGTGCCTTACAACTGATTAAAAACCTGTTTCAGCATCAGGCTGTCTCAGAATGTCAGAACACCAACAGAATGTTCAAATGGGTTTATTGAAATATGTCCATTACTTCAAGAGCAGAACAGAGTGAATAGAGGCATAAATGTTCTAAATAAAACCTTCAGCTATGGGTTGTCGATGTAAATTACGTGATGTAGCCCCAGTGCGTTTTATAGACGGTGAGCGCTACTACAGTGACCATTTGAGTGCTTCATGTTGATTTTTAAAAGTACCAGATAAATAAAGTGGAACCTGCTTACAGTTGGAACAAAGTGGAATAATTCCTATAGAGCGTAATAATTCCAAAGTGGCACCAACTCTTTGCTGGGATTATTGTGGCCAACAAAGTAAACGAAAATGTGCATTATTCAATCATTTTTTCAATTTATTTGTTTCAATGCAATGTTATTGTTAAGGGCTAGCGCTAGCAGGCTAGCGTTAAGTTACAACAAAGTCCAACATTAACATCTTACGGTCATTGTTAATGGTAAATGGACTGCACTAATATATATAGAGCGCTTTTCTAGTCTTTGCGACCACTCAAAGCGATTTGGTGGCCGATTCTACCCTACACAGTGCCACCTGCCACCATCAGGAATACAATCAAACACTGATGAAAGCAGCATGGGAGCAATTTGGGGTTCAGTATCTTGCCCAAGGATACTTCAACATGTAGGCTGCCACCTTCCGATCAGTGGGTGACCGCTCTACCAACTGAGCCACAGCTGCTCGATAAGAACGCAATCGCCGTCCATAGCGATCAAGACAAGCAGCACAAATGTGTTGTACCAGACGTGTTTAGATGCCAATGTAGGAGCAACATTTGTAAAGACTGATGCTATTGTTATTATACTTGCTGAGAGAGTGGAGATGCATACAATGACATAATGACGTGGCTCTCAAGTCTGTGGAAAGGCAAACAGGTTTGGAGACACCTTTAGGGGTTGAAACTCAACTATCCTTGGTCAGTAAGCATAATTAGCTTCAGGGAAAGCACCAGTGTCAGGAGTGATACTTACTTCTGGCTCCCAAGAAGATCCCAGAAGCACAGCCCCCAATGAAGTAATTCAGTGGGTCATCTGGGGCGTCACGAGCCTGAGCACTGAGACAAGTTGCCATTCCAAAAATGGCGCCCATGGTGGCTGATACAACACAGACAGACATACATATTAGCATTACACAATTCAATACAATTTGTGGAATCTAAAAAACATTACTAAAGCATTTTTAGACCAATGTTTTAGTCACATATTACATTTGTTAAGCGCTACTTATATATATATATAAAAATATACAGTGCTTAACAAATGTATTAGACCACCACCCAATGTAAGGTGTATGCCACAGCTGCCCTAAATTACCAGCATACCAAAATCATTTTCTATGATTTTATGTATTGGTTAACACCAGTGTGTCGAAGCTCTTTAACGAAAATTACATTTTTAATGTTAAAATATGTTATTGTTAGCCATGAATTCTCAAATTTCCTTTTTTTCTTTTTTCTTTTACAAAAACAGAAAAAATAGTAAAGCACATTATTATTTCTTGAGTGAGATGTCATTACTGAACAGAAAAATTAGTTTAGTGGTTGAATGTTGATTTCTTGATTCATTTCTGACTTCTTCTCAGAGTAGCCCAGAGAGCCAGCTCACATTTTGGTATAAAATGGTCAATTAATTTTGAAATTCCTCATTCCTGCTCAAAATGGTAAAACGTCAAGAGCTCACTGAAAATGAAAGAGTCCGCATTAAAGCACTTCATGATGCTGGATGGTCTCCGAGACGAATAGAGAAACAAAGTGTTTCACAGTGTGGACAAGTATGATTTGGAGTCAATTGCAGAGACTGGTACTTACAAAATGCACCAAGGAAGAGGCAGGAAACCAAAGTTAACTGAAGCAGATTTTTTGTGAAAATCGACGGTAGCGTCGTGGGTTCATATACCAAGACAATGACCCCAAGCATACTGTGCAGACACTATTTGACCAAAAAAAAGGAATCTGGAGTACTGGAGTTGGACACTTTGGAATTTTGTAGATTCAAAGATTAATCCCACAAAAATATCCTCTAAAGCAAGTCTGTAGGAACATGTAGAAACTATTTGGAACTCAATAACAAAAGAGACTGTTGGAAAGTAGATAAAACAATGCCAGCAAGAATGCAAGCTGTTATCAAGGCCATACAAACTTTAGTTTTTTGGTCATAATCTGTGACAAGTTTTTGAAAGATTTCTAAAATACTTATTTTATTTTGTACCTACCCATGGTAACAGTCGTGTTGGAAGCTCTCTGTAGTGCTGCCAACGCAGAATCAGGCTGGAATGCAACTATGTGATAGGCTGATCCAACCAGGCCTGAAAACACACACACAAACACACAGGAACAAATTTCAAATGGTCCAAATTTTCCACTGTGTGAAAGACAGTTTTGATCAGGGATTTTCTTTGGCGTTAAGGATTTTTAAGTTTAAGAAAGATGATTTCCATGTTTGATTGATAAATTAGGGCCAGAGTGTGCAGTCCCAGCACCAGAAGAAAGGGACTGGTCAGTTCATTTTTTGCACTTTTTCATACAATATACATGCAACGTTCAAGATGTTATATGAAAAATATATCTAAAATGCTTATGCTGATTAACTATAAACAAATCAGTCCAAATGAATTAGTTAAGACACCATTATTACACACCTGCTGCAACCCGATAAATAGCGCAGCAGCCGTCTATTTGTTAACATGATTGGTAAAGGTGCCAATGGGGAAAAACTCATGCAATCTCACAATACTATTAAACATTCTAGTTAATTTCCTACACAAACAGTCTGAACAATGAGGATACAGGACAGTCTCAGGAGGAAAGCAGGTAATTTGCAGGAAATTTGTTTAGGCTTTGGAGAGGGTATTGGCCTTGGAGGTTGGTAGTTTTCATTGGCTGATTTCAAATATTTGTTTTGGATTTTGATGATAAGCTGAGTTGGTCAAATCAGAGTACCAATGATTTTGAGTATACAAACTTGATGGCTGCATTACCTGCAACAACAGACCGATTAACTGTTCACAAACATCAATGATGTATTTTGTGGGCGTAGCCTAATTGGTGGTAGAAAGTAGGACTGGGCCATATGGCAAAAATAATGATCATGATATATTTTTTCATAGTAAATAAAAAAAGCAAATTATAGAAAATACATATAGAATAATATGAGAACAATTTTCACTCAACAGTGCAACAACTGTTAAAAAAACAAAAAAAAAACACTAATGGTCCGGTGGATTAACAGCTAGTACTGGCTGAACTGCTAATGCTATGCAGTGTTTCCTCTAGGATTTTTTTGAGCAGCGTTGCAGACTGCAAAACAAACCTTCGAACATGTCCTGAAATTAACTGAGGGACAGACCATCAACAAGCTTGAATTTTTTCCTCTATTATTGATTTAGTTTTACTTGTTTTCGTGGAGCACCCACTCAGCATGCAGTGAAATAAATAGCTTCTATTTTGAAGGCAACTCTGTGTTGTCAACTCAACTTGTCCTTATAAAAAGGATCTGAAGGGTCATATATAATCTTGTAATTTTGGACCTCCACAATTAACACCTCTTCATCCATGGTGTCAATTGGGTGAAATACATGAAAATCTGACCCGCTGACTTTGGGCCTGTCTCCACCCATTTTGACGTTTTCAAGGTGTACCGAAGGGAAATGTGATCTGCTGTGAGCATGGTGTATATTATTTTGAAGTTAACAGGATGTTTTATTTGGGTAACTTCCTGTCCAGCATGATTGCTGCGTTTCGTCTCTGGCAACTGTAAAAAATAGAAGCTGTGCGTATTGGCTGTTTCGAGTTCGGAGCACCGCAACTGAGACGGAGCTGAGACGCAGCAGTGACGCACCCGGTGGAATCACACACATTGACTAGAATGGAAACCTATCGGCTTCGCAGACGGAACGCAGCAGAGACGGACCTGGTGGAATTTGGGCTTTAGTTGTAAAATTACGCAGTGTTATGTATATTGGTCTATATATATTCAGTCATTGGGGCTCATGCACAAGATAAAAGGGAAAAACAGAACAGAAACAACAAACAAAACAAAAGTTTACTATATAAATAAAACAATATATGATGTTGAATGAACAATGAATTGATGGATTTTGTCATATCGTTTACAAATTAATGCATTTGTGACGAAAACGGTTCAACCGGAAGTTCATTCGCGATTTTATTTTGAAATGTGTCCCGTGCATTTCCTGTTCTCACAGTGGAGGTCTGCAGGCAGGACCTCTTGTAACATCTCAGACATCAGTTAATGTTCAGCCTGATATCAGTTTGATAAAAACACACATACCAAATCGTCAACAAAACTACAACGTAACGAAATATTATACACAGCACACGTTTTGATGTGTTCTATTAGCACATTGTTACAAGAAACAAACGTACAAATGGCTGAGAGACTCCTCACAA
>CAFUXE010000182.1:313700-325591 GCA_903364295.1 Serranus cabrilla | reverse complement strand
CTCTTCCGATCTATATATATATATATATATATATATACAAGGTGCGATTTCTGAGAAACATTTTTATTCAGAAAAATTACCACACAACAGTGGCCTTTTAGAGCCAGGGCCCATAAAGCCTCCCTGCTCTGCCCGGATCTTTGCTCTATACTTGGCTTTTACAGAAAACTCAAAACAACTTAGTAAAGTTTACCATTTATTGAAATAATAATAACCAGATGTAATGAGCAGCGCTGGACTCTGCAGTGACCATGCCAGAGCACAATACAGAGACAATTTCTCTTTCCACATTTTTTTTTTCTGGGTTTTGGCCAAAGCCTTTCACCAATTGTTAAACTTTCATTCAAAATGTATGGTGTTTATGCAGATATGTGTTGGTCCTGGAATAACTATGCACCCCTATCTAGATCTAGCCAGCGCACTGAAGATTTTAAATATAAAACATTGACTTTAATGACCTGAAACTTAACAAAGGAATATTGCCTTAAAATGCTCCTCTCCCTTCAGTTAAATGATTCTATAGTTACAGTCATTAACCCTATCTTCTAATTAGGCTATATAATGCAGATGGTAGGCCTATTTGAACGTGAACTGCACCACTGCATTTGCAGAAATATTTTCTGCATCGGGGGCCCTCAGTTCGTGGCGCAGTTTTGGCGAGCTTTCTGCTTGCTCATTGGCTCTTAACTCTAACCCTAACCCTAACCCCAGTCAGCCTCACCTCCGGATATCACCTGCAGACCAATGGGCAGATGGAGCGGATCAACCAGGAGTTGGAGACCAGCCTCTGTTGCCTGGCTACGTTGACCCAGAACCATTCGTCATGGTGCCGTCGACCCACCTGGGTTGAGTATGCCCACAATTCTCTGCCCTGTTCCTCTTCTGGTCTGTCTCCTTTTCACATTGTCTACGGTTACCAGCCTGCCACATTCCAGGCCCTGGAGAAGGAGGTCAGCGTGCCCTCGGCACTGGCTCTAGTTTGTTGGTGAGAGCGGACATGGAACCGGGCCCTGCAGACCCTCCTGCGGAACTCTGAGCGGTATAAGAAGGCAGCTGATCACCACTGGACCCCAGCCCCGAACTATCAGAGCAGTCAAAGCGTCAAAAAAGTATGAGAGTCTGTCAGTCAGCAAGAAACACTTTTACATAGTTTGTCATTTTCATTCAGTGAGGCGGATCGTTCCTGAGTGTAGGATTTGATCGGAGTTACATCATTTACATTTTCCCCTTACACATCTGACCTAATAAAAGTATTTACTGGTGATCGGACACCACGATCATGTTCAGGGATATTAAATAATTAATTTATGACCAGGATAGTTTATATACAGATGCAATAAATAAACAAACAAACAAACAAACAAACAAACAAACAAATAAATAAATAAATAAATAAATACATACATACATACATACATACATACATAAACGCATTCCTGTGCCCCTGAGCAGGATGCAGTTTACAGTATAAATACAGAATGCAGGTTGTTCTCCATGTGCAGGTGTTTATTAAACAGGTAAAACTGCCAAAACACTTTATTATTATTAGTGCATGTCTGTATCTCTGCACACAAACAGCTGTTAAACCGACTGACAGCTGATCCAGCTGCGATCCACTGCCGCGTCATAAGAAACGGACGTCGCTTCACGTGACGCTGCAGAGACCGATCTCAAAGGTCGCGTAATGATGACGCCATGCTACATGCGACAAAGACATGCCTTCTTCTTTCCCCACTTCCATGTCACCACCACGTTTATCAGAAGGCACAGCTTATATGTTGTAACTCTCTTTTCTCGCTCTGTTTATCTTAAATGATGGAGAAGAAGGGTACCGACTCCTTTGAGAAGAAACCTAAACCTACGAAGTTGACAGACGGCACCGACCCCGTCAAAAACTTTGAGAAATGGAAGAAAAAATACAACAAGACGAAAGCACGAGTGAAGCGAGACAGACCGCAGAAGAAGCCCGAGTGGCAGGTCGAACGGGAGTACATCGACAATCTTGTGAGTAGGTATGGCGACATAAACGCTAAGGAGGCTGTTAAGTTTTCAGACTTCCCCATTTCAAAGAAAACCTTGTTAGGATTGCAGGGGGCTCAGTACAGACAGCCCACAGAGATCCAGAGACAGACAATTGGCTTTGCTCTGCTTGGTAAAGACGTCCTCGGCGCGGCTAAGACTGGCTCTGGGAAGACTTTAGCTTTCCTCATACCGGTGCTGGAGTGCCTGTATCGCCAGCAGTGGAGCTCCGTGGATGGTCTGGGTGCTCTCATCATATCCCCCACCAGAGAGCTCGCATACCAAACCTTCGAAGTCCTCCGCAAGGTTGGCAAGAACCACGAGTTCTCCGCGGGGCTCATTATCGGTGGGAAGGACCTCAGGAGCGAGTCGGAGAAGATCCACCGCACCAACATCGTCATCTGCACCCCGGGCCGGCTGCTCCAGCACATGGACGAGACGGCCACCTTTCACGCCTCAAACCTGCACATGCTAGTCTTGGACGAGGCGGACCGCATACTGGACATGGGCTTCGCTGATACACTCAACGCGATTGTGGAAAACCTTCCAAAGTCCCGGCAGACGCTGCTGTTTTCTGCAACGCAGACCAAGTCTGTTAAAGACCTGGCCCGACTCAGCCTCAAAGACCCAGAGTACGTGTGGGTTCACGAGAAAGCAAAGTTCAGCACGCCGGCCACCCTTGAGCAGAGTTACGTGGTGTGTGAGCTCCACCAGAAGGTCAACATGCTCTACTCATTCATCAGGAGCCACCTAAAGAAGAAGATCATCGTCTTTTTCGCCTGCTGCAAGGAGGTGCAGTACATGTTCAGGGTCTTCTGCCGCCTCAGACCGGGCATGCCCATCTTGGCTTTGCATGGAAAGCAGCAGCAGATGAAGAGAGTGGAGGTATACAATGACTTCATCAGAAAGCAAAATGCTGTGCTCTTTGCCACTGACATAGCTGCCAGAGGTCTGGACTTCCCTGCCATCAACTGGGTGCTGCAGTTTGACTGTGCTGAGGATGCAGACACCTACATCCACAGGGTGGGTCGGACTGCAAGGTACAAGGAAGGGGGAGAGGCCCTTCTGCTTCTGCTTCCCTCAGAAGAGAAGGGCATGGTCGGCCAGCTGCAAGAGAAGAAGGTTCCCATCAATAAGATCCAGGTGAGACACCCACATACACAGACAAGGAGCAGAAAAATAGACACCAATGTAATGCAACAATGTACAACATCACAACACACCTGTGATCCTGTCCTGTCATAAAGTGCATATTAGGGATAAATTAGGCCCATATTGAATTACAAAATAGACTATAAAAAATAATAGCTGTAATTAACCATAAAGTTAAATGCATTTTTTTTTAGTGCCATGAGAAGCATATACAATTAAAATGAGAAAACACTGGGATGCATGAATAACAATGTCAAAAATATTTTAAAGCTGCACTGTTTAAAATTTAGGAGATGTACCAGTTGTTGAAATAGTTGCAATATGAATTAGAGGGAGAAGGATGCTTTGAAACACTATTAAAAATATCTGGATGCATGTGTCTGTCTGCTTATAGGTTTGTGGGTTTGTGTATTTGTTTTTATCTTTTGACAGACAAACATACTGGCGGTTTGTTCGTTAAAAGATATTAATGAGCCAATCCCAATCAGCTGGTTGTCTTGTTGATAGCAAATGTGAAGTTATTCTTGGGTCAGACAATTGGTTTCTGTGGGTGAAAAATCACTCCCAATGATGAGGATCTCGAAGTCAAAAAGTATTTCTTTATTCAAACAGTGCACAAAATCTCACACAACCCAAAGAGTTTGTGGGAGAGGAGCTCTTAGAACAGAGAAATGCAGTAGTATTTAACCATAGCAGAGGAGACACCCAGTTTGAGGTCATCAGCAGATAAGTTATCTCAAGTTACTCCTACATCATGAGAAAATCTCTTATTAAAATAATTGTCCTTGACTAGTGTGCAACTAGGTATGTGGTAGCTACAAAACACACTTTTATCAAACAGTATCATCCTTTATAGTTGTTTCCAGAGCGCTGGACAGCAATGTGGAGGTTACTGAAAAGAGCATAAAATAAGTCAGTATTTTTCCATCAGTTTCATAATAAGTCACACCTCCTAACCTCTGTTTCCCAAGCAATATATATATATTAAATCTGTAGTAGGAATAGTAGAAACCTCAGTTAATGTACTACTATGAAGTTCATATTCTTAGTTGTTGAAATAAAATCCGTGTTTCCTGGCTAGTTATAGTGGTGGCTAAACTACCATTTTGCGAGGGAGTACACAAGGGATCTCGTCTGAGCTGACTAGATGCACAGAGGCTTGAAACAACGCTTGTCTGGTCTGCAGACAGCAAGCTTCCTTAGCTGGTTACATTCATTTTTAACATAAGTTTGTCGATCACAGTATTGTATTGTTCTTCCTGGGGAAAATAAGGTGCACCTCTTGGATGCATGGGCAGTGAGTTTAATGCATCCTTTTCAGATTTTATTGTGGATGCCAGACTTGTACCTTAGGAAATCACTGAATTTGCTCTCAGTACTCGGTATATAAATGTGTGAGGGGTTTACAGATCCAGTCTGATACCATCTCAAACAGTTTGACTCATCTGGGCTGCTCTTACAATTTCAAACATGTTTCATATATAGGAGTACTTTTTGTCAGAAGCCAATGACAAAGACAAGCTGGAAAGGGTGACCGTAATGCTAGGCAACACTAAATATTCTAGCCCTTGAGGCAAACATTAGCTAGGCTAGCATACTACTGTTGACACATTCAAATAATCTGTGTTGACTGCGTATCCCCACGGATTGTCTTGTGAAAGCTCATTTAGCTTTTTGCTTTTGTTTTTGCTCACCGCAAAGCATTACTACAGAGAGTTGTCAAACCATGTCAATTTCTTTTTTTTTTTTTTAAATGTCCCCATGAGATCACAAAAGGTGGAGCATTGCTCCCTCTGGCACATTATCTTGAAGTCCTGCAGTGTGTCATTTGCCATTATTTTCAAGTCTTGTTGTCCGCATGTTTGAGAGTAGAGAGATGAATTTCTGTGACGTTTCTCTTAATATGCTTGATGCACCACAATTTCAAAAACTTTTTGTATTATGTGGTGTTTTTTGTCTGAGAGAAAGAAAGGAGCATGATCATCACAAAATAAGTTTTCTGAAAGCACAAAAGAGAGAACAAAAAACCTGTATTAATTCATTTTTGTTTTTCAGGTAAACCCAGAGAAACTGCAGAATGTTCAGCTGAAGCTGGAGGCCTTCCTGGCCCAGGAAAAGCAGCAGAAAGAAAGAGCTCAGAGGTGTTTTGTTTCCTACCTGCGCTCCATCTACCTGATGAAGAACAAAGAGGTGTTTGACGTCTTTAAACTCCAGATTCAGGAGTATGCGGCTTCTCTGGGCCTCGCTGTGGCTCCGAGGGTGCGTTTCTTATGTAAAGCTCAGGTACAAAGAGCTGAGAAAGAAGAACGGGGAGAGAAGGAGCAGTCTGAAGAAGAGGAAGAGCTGAGCAGCTTTAAGGCCCAGTTGAAAGGAAATGTTCCTAAAGACAAAAATCAGAGCTCGGGGGATACAGATGATGAGGAAAGTTGTAGTGAAGGAAAGGTAGATCATTCCAAGATCCTACTTCTTGGTGCAGATGACAATGAGGATGACAATGATCTAAGAGACTTGGACCTGCTGACAGTCAAGAGAAAGGATGTCTTCAGTCTGACAGGGGACGAGGAGAGTGCCGATGAAGCTGCTCAGGGCTCCAAAAAGAAAACGGAAAGAGAAACAAAGTTCACAGAAGCCAAAAAGGTCCTCAAAAGAAACTTCCAAGTCAATACCAAAGTGGCTTTCAGCGAAGAAGGACAAGCTTTGCAGTTGTGGCCTCCAGTCCAAAGGGCAATTACTGGTGAAGAGGAGGTAGAGGAGGGTGTTTCCGGTATCAACTTGGAGAAGGCCAGGGAAAGGCTGAAACGGGAAGACCAAGAGTTTGACAAGCAAGAGTACAGCCGCAAAGTGAAAGCCAAACATAGAGAGAAGAGGCTGAAGGCAAAGGCAGCCAGGAGAGAAGCCAGCAAGCAGCACGCACAAGCGAAATCTGACGACGACGACGAGGAGGATGAGGTGGTGGCATACCTTGCCAATCACAGCGAAGACGAGTTTGACCCTTGCACCCTCCCAGATCCTGACAAACTGCACCCACAGGAAGAGGAGACGGGTCATACAACATCTGCCAAACGCCAACACGGCAGTGATGAGGAAGAGGAAGTGCTTACGGTGGGAAAGAGGAAGAAAGTAGCGCCACAGAATGATGAGCACACAGTGTTGGACACCGGCCTTTCTCTGGCTGAAGACGAGGAGTTGGTCTTACATCTGCTGGGGCAGAACTAGAAATAAAAAGAGAGGAATGTATTCAGTATTCAGTAGTTAAATGAGAAAACATAGCAGCACAAATGTTTTGAGTCTGTATTGTGTTCACATTTGAGAAATGACGTTAAAGGGGTGCTCCAACATTTTGTTGGACAACAATAACATGAAGCATCAGAAGCTGAGATTTTTTTTTAAAGCCACTGAAAACTTGACATCAAATCTTATTTGTCTAGAACATTCAGTGTTCATTACTTTCCAACTGTAACTATTTCTGAGAGTTCCACTTTAATAATTCTTATTCAAATTCCACAGTCACCCGGTTTGTATCGCAGGCGCTCTATTATAAATGATATATAAGCATTTGTAAACTCAACCATAACTAACCCTGATGGTGTCATAATCAAGTTATATCATATCCTCTGTTTTTACAGGCTGTAGGAAGGTTTTGTATGATGCCTCTTTTATTTCCATTACTTCAGCTTTAAGTTTAACAGTGTGATGTCACAAAACAGTTGACATACTAATTGTTATCAATTGCTAGCTAGCGCATGTTGATTCAGGTGCACTGTGGAGTATTCTTGTAAAAAAAAGATGTTTACACTGATCGTTACTCTTCAAAATGTAATTGTGTCATTGAGGTCGACAGATCTGATGAATACATTACTTAACAAATAAAATATTTACCAAACAGACTTTTCTTCAAAGTTTTGAGTCCCGCATTGTCCACATTCAGGTTTGCTAGCAACAAGTGTGTGTCTTCCTGCCTTTGGTGGTGCACGATGCATTTCTTTACAAATTTCTGCCACAATCATTTCTAATTCAAATAGTTGTGTTAATGTTAAATCTGTAAAGATGTGACGGTATCGAGATCAGTTATTTATCTGACTACATTTGAGCCGAATGGCTTCACAGAGGATTTGATGACAGTTGAATTTTCCTACATTTGGATGTTTGAATCTGCAGCTCACCTGTTCATTATCTTCTTTATCAGCAGAGGGACTTCAGGCCTTGTAATGAACATGATGCTACTATTATTTTCTCATGTTATCAAAGTAATTTTATGTAATGGACAAATTAATGTCAATTTGGATATTGAATTCTAATAAAGAATTTGTATTGCTCACTTTAGTGTTCAATTTAATGGTTTGAAATTGCATTTGCTACATATTTTCTTGATACCACATTCATGAGAGCTGAATTTTTTTTGTGAATAATTGTGTACGATTTGTTTTGGAATACACTGTAAATTATAATAAGTTGAACTTACTTAAAAAAAATATGCAAATTTGCTGCCTTACAAAAAGTAATTTATGTTGACATAGATTAATTAGATTTGATTAACTTAATTTTAGTGAGTTTGCAGTACTGAAATACAAATGAACTTAAATAATTGGATTGTAATAACTTGTTTATTTTGAGTTTGCAGTACTCAATTTAACTTAAATAACTGGATTATAATAACTTGTTTATTTTGAGTTTGTAGTACTCAAATTGACTTGAATAAATTAGATTACAGTAACTTATTTATTGTGAGCTTCCATAACTCAAGTGATTGCTAAATTCTCTTTAGTTTTGCTCATCCATCATATTCAGTTCAACTTAGTTTTCTTGACCTAAAAGAATACTACAATAGAAATTACAACAGGACATGCTAATTCATTAAAAACACATTAACAGTAATGACCCCCCAAAAACACAATGAATGGAAAACACTCAATAGATTAACAGTGGAATTAGACTTTATTTTGAAATGCTCAACAATGCATTTTAAAAGGAGACATTGGCTCGGCAGGTTGAATTTTGACAACATACATTTCCAGCTCTTCCTGGAAATGTCCGTGTGTGGAATCCATGTTTTAAGCGGCAATGCTTTAGCAAATAGCCTCTCTTTTTAGCAGAAAATGTGCAGTATCTATAGAAGCTCATCCGTGTGTTAAGAATCCGCTCCCAACAAATTAGTTTGTCCAACATGTCAATCCACCACATCTAAACTAAAAATTACACACACTGGAAAGAGTGAAAATCCTGCTGCTTGTCTTCTCTTGGCTGCACCACTGTGACAACTCTCGTTGTTGGGTCATGATGAATCGTACACACGGGGAAAATGGTACACACTGTTATGCATTCTCCCTTCAGTGGCATCATATTGATGCACTTGGTTGCATACATAAGTGAGAGGTACCTGTATGAAGAATTACAGAAGGGAACTGAGAGTTCACACACTTAAACCAGTTGGTGCTTAAGGTCCTGTAAACCAGCGATTCTCAACTGGTGGGCTGGGACCCAAAAGTGGGTCGCGAAACCGTTTTCAGTGGGTCGTGGGCCTTTACATGGGCAAAAAAATCTTGTGGTTTTATTTTGAAGGGGATTTTATTTGTGCCGTCTATTCACTCTCACAGTTTGCTTTCATCTGCTAACTGAGCCTGGCGTGGAGTCTTCTCACTACTTCTCACTAGTTGGACTTTTTTAATGAATGCTTGTGCATGAAAGCTGTTGACTCTGTTAAAATACGATATGTTGTGTTATCTCAGATGCACTTTTGTTTTTTAATTGAAATGCAGCTTATTTAGTGTAAAAGGGAATATTTCCATCTCTAGCATCACCAGGCTGCTGGTTTATCATTAAACTTTTGTTGTGTTGGCATACTGTGTTATTCTGTACTATCCCAGGTTCAATCTGCTCCATCTTTTCATTAAATACATTTTAGAAGTTGAGAATTTTCCTCGATTTTGGGGTCGCCGCTTGTCATTACGGGGTGATGGTTGGTCCCAAAGCCAGACCAGTTGAGAACCACTGATGTAAACAACATTCAGATAATTAATATAGCAGCAAACAACTAAACTATGCTATGCTATGTAAAGGTATAGTGGATTAACAGGGTGCATCCCATGTTCCTTATGTTCCTAAGTGTTATCGCTTTGATGTTAGTTACCTGAACTGACATGTACCTATGTCCTGAAGAGAAAATTAAGTCATACTCCCTATGTGTGTTGTAATCAGAGGTGCTCTCCGCAGTGCATGTGAGTCACATACAGCACCTTTAAAGTGGGCCACCATGTTTTGGAAATGTACTAACAATCGTCAGATACAGTGCGCAACTTAATCCTACTGCAGACAATAATGGTACGTTTTTGGTTGCTCCCTGTCATCACCCTGTAATGAGAAGAAGCAAATGGCAGCAATTTGTGTTGTTGTGTTTCATGGGATATAATAGCAACTCATGAATGTCATAATGGGAATTTCAATCTTTTCCTTTTATTCAATTTCAAAGTAACTTTGGTTCTGATATTGACATCGCTCCAACAGCCATCAGGCTGTGCAATTATAGAGTCAACAGACTAAATGAATTTCCCCTCGGGGATAAATAAAGTAATTTCGATTTGATTGATTTGATGTCCTATCATGTCATTGTAGGAAAGCAAATTTGTAATTTGAAATGTAAACATCTATGTTTTCTCAAATATAGTCAGATAAGTAAAGGCTTTTCTTCCCATGCTTGGCCTTCTGACTGCTTGGAGTCCCGTAGTCTTACCTTTACGATCGAATGTCTTGCATTAAGGGAGGGCTGTGTTTGTTTAAGTTGAGTTTTTACCAAAATAAAAACAAAGTTTATGATAAGTAAGTAAGTAAATAAGTCTTGTGGTCAAAAATGTGTTGGCTGCATGCATGGAGAGCTACCTAAATAAATAAACAAATGGCCAAAATGTATGTTCTGTATGTTCATTACATACAGAACAAGGCAATCAGGGATGGCAGACTTCACCCCACAGCGCCCTCTGTTGGCCAGAGGATGCATATGCAGCAGACAGACAGATAGACAGACACCGCTGCCCAAAACAATACTTCACTCCCAGTCATGGTAATTGTGGTATGTACTGTGTACATATCTATTCTAAATGTTTTGATCTCTTGTATTGAAAAAGCAATAAAAAGAAGCTATTAAAAATAGCAGGACAAAAGTCAGATCAATGTCTTCAAAATATATATATATATTTGATGAAACATGGAAAATAATTAGAAGGGCCAAAATATGGAGTCACTAGTCTTTTATTTTGCCCTCAGAAAGTTTTCTCAACATTAGAAGCTAAAGATATTTGGTTCATGTTTGGATGTGTCATTGTCGAGCTGATGTGTGTATTTTGATGTCAAGCCAGATGCAAATTGAAAAATATCTATTTCAAGAAAATATACCTCGTTTAATCCAATACTCTGTTTTGAATGTCGTACATTTTTTAAACATTTTTTTATTTTGCACTAAGACACTTAAATGTGATTAATTTAATTGAATGTCATCAAATGTGACTATTCAAAACCTTTGTAAATGATCTTCTGATGGCAGACACTGTTCATGAAGGGAAGGATTTTATCATGTGCCAACACAAAAGGCTTTATTTTACATCAAGGTATTCATGTGGCCATACCTCATATTTTTTTCTTAATAGAGAAATGTTTTTTTTTCAGATTTATCTGTCAAGTAGTAGAACTAATAATAACTAATATTATTGCAGTTATGTGTTAAATTACATTGAATAAATTTTGTACAGGCTACACATTAATTTTTTTTAAATAATTCCAATTTTTATTGATTTTGAACAGCTTGGTACATGACAGGTTAACATATCAAATCAGATATTCCACAAGTCATAACAAAATTAACCGTCTGCAGATTTAGGGAGATCCATTGAGGAGATGGTACCCATAAATTAACTGTACAGATGAAGAGCAAAATGAAGCTGTGCAAAAATTTTATGAGAGCAAAATTTGGGTGACCTCAGTTTTTGCCCCTAAATGCAGGTGCTCACCCAATAATTACTTACTTATAGTTACAATTATGAAATTACAGAGCAAACACTGAATATAAATGGCAGATGAAACGGAAATTTGTGATATTAAAATTGAATCTGAGGAGCTTTCTGCAGTCTTACAAGTTTTTGATGGCATGACCGCGGGCATTGTCCTGCTTATACCATGATTACTTGCCAAAGTTTTTTAAATATTTGTTTATTTCGTTTTACTTGTTTATGTATAGTTTGTATATGTATTTCAAATGTAAAAAAAATACATGTGCTTCCTGGTAGGCGTGGTTTTCAAAGTACAACCTGTGGTGCTCTGTCTTTTTATGGTGGTGATAAACTAGTTGGCTCAAAGATCCCACAGAAGCCTAATTTCACATTACATTGAATACTGTTGTGTTGCATCATCCCTTAACAACAAGCAGTGGACCTCTGCTGACCCTCCATTCCCCCTGCTCTTTGTGGATGGTGTATGTTATCTATTATTATCAGTTGGAAAACTACCCTAAGACAAGAAAAACACACAAAGACAAGAAGTCCAACCTTGTCCAGTCCATCACTGCACTGCAAGAGACACAAAAGCTGCAAGCAATCTTAAGTTATGGTCAATTAATAAGTAGGTACACAATAGGATTCAGGGTTAATCATGAACAATTCTGTTATAATGTTGACAGAAGGACTGGACCCAAACGTGGACAGATGGTGAAAAAACTAAATAAGCTTAATTGTCTC
>CAFUXE010000182.1:260907-276291 GCA_903364295.1 Serranus cabrilla | reverse complement strand
GGGCATCAAGATGGCTGTGGATCAAGCGGGGAGAACCGTGGACTACAAAAGCTACTTAGACACAAGTCGGGGCTTGATCAACCCCGGCTGGGTCGCCCAGGTGAGGGTGTATGATGTTGAGAGACCCGAAACACCCGAGGACCCTGGGTTACATCACTGATGATGTGTCTAAGTATGCATCGCAAGATGTCTGAAAAAAAAAACAGTATTCGATGCTGTATTTCACAGGAAGCCAGTGGAGGTGCTGGAGGACGGGGGTGATGTGGCAGTATGTGGGGATCTTTGTGATGATGCAGGCGGCTGAGTTTTGGACCAGTCGGATTTTATGGAGAGACTTTTGAGGGAGGCCGAAGAGGAGAGAATTACAATAGTCCAGACAGGAGGTGACGAGGCTGTGTGCGGGGTGAGGGAGGGGCGGAGTCTTGTGATGTTGTGGAGATGGAAGTAGGCAGTGCGGGTAGTGATGTTGATGTGTGAGTTAAACGAAAGTGTGCTGTGGAGGGTGACACCTAGACTCTTTGCCTGAGGGGAGGGGGAAACTGAGGAGCTGTCAATGGTGAGAGAGAAACTGTTTACTTTAGATGGGGTGAATTTGGTGCAGAGGAGGAGGATTTCAGTTTTATTGCAGTTTAATGTAAGGAAGTTTGAGGTGAACCACATTTTTAATTCAGAGAGACAAAAGGTGAGGGGGGGTGGGAGTGTGGAATGTCATTTATTTGTTTAAGAAAGGTAGAGCTGGGTGTCATCCACGAAACAGTGAAACTGAGTATTGAATTTGCGGAGCATGTGACTGGGGGGGAGGAGATAGATGATGAAGAGAAGGGGCCCCAGGACAGATCCCTGGGGCACACCTGTGGTGACTGGGGAGGTTTGTGAAGTGAAAGATTTGAGCTGTACGAACTGAGTGAGTAGGTGATTCATCATTAACGTACAAACTGAAAACAATCTGATAAAAAGAATTTAGACCAGTTCAGCGTGGTTCCTTTAATGCCAATTTTGTGCTCTAGTCTTTGTAGAAGAATGTGATGATCAATAGTATCAAATGCAGCGCTAAGATCTAACAAGACCAGGACAGAGACAAGTCCATTGTCTGAAGCATTTAAAGGTAATTTGTTACTTTCACCAGTGCTGTCTCTGTGCTATGATGCTCTCTAAAACCTGACTGAAATTCCTCATATAAGCTATTGTTATGACGGAAGTCACATGACTGATTGGCAACTGCTTTCTCAAGGATTTTAGAGAGAAAAGGGAGATTAGATATAGGTCTGTAGTTGGCTAAGACCTCTGGATCGAGAATAGACTTTTAAAGAATTGGTTTATTCATTCATTCATTCATTTTCTGTAACCGCTTATCCAAACCCGGGTCACGGTGGGCTGGAGGCCATCCTAGCTGCATTGGGTGAGAGGCAGGGTACACCCTGGACAGGACACCAGTCTATCGCAGGGCTGATACATATAGACAGACAACCAAACTCCACACAGAAGGGCCGCAGGCCAGGATTGAACCGGCAACCCTCTTACTGGGAGGCAAGTGCTAACCACTACTCCACCGTGTGGAAGGAGTTTAATTACAGCTAATTTAAAGGACTGTGGCACATATCCTGTTCGCAGAGACATGTTGATCGTATATAGTAGAGCTGAGCTGACTAAAGGTGAAGCTTCTTTCAGCAGCCTAGTTGGGATGGGGTCTAGGAGACAAATTGTTGGCCAAGTTGAGGAAATCAGCTAATTTAGTTTGTGAAGGTCAATGGGGGAAAAGCAGTCTAAGTATAGGTCAGGTTTTGCAGCTGTTTCTGGGGTTCCCATATTTAAAGGTACATTGGTGCCAGGTGAGGGCAAGCAATTACGAAATTTGTCGTTAATAGTGAGAATTTTTTCATTAAAGAAGCTCATAAAGTCGTTACTACTGAGTGTTGTAGGAATACATGGCTCAGTAGAGCTGTGACTTTCTGTCAGCCTGGCTACAGTGCTGAAAAGAAACTGAGTGTTGTTTTTAGTTTCCTCTATTAATGATAAGTAATAGTCTATTCTGGCATTGTGGAGGGCCTTCCTATATATCCAGGCTAAGTGAGATTCTTCTAAACTTGTGTAACGCCATTTTCTTTCAAGTTTTCTTGACATTTGCTGTAATTTGTAGGTATTGGAGTTATACCATGGTGCTAACCTCCTCTGTTTTATAGACTTCTTCTTCAGAGGGGCAACAGAGCCGAGTGTTGTTTGTAATGAGCCTGCAACAATATCAACAAGATGATCAATTTGTGAGGAACTAAGAGTGGCAGGGTGGTCCTTTGTTATATTAAGACATGACAAAAATTTTAGGCCAATGTTATCATTTCCTTAAATTTAGCTACAGCACTATCAGATAGACATCCAGTGAACAATGTTTTGCTTAATGGCTTGTAGTCCAGCAGTAAAACTTCAAAAGTTGTTAAGTGATGGTTAAATAAAAGAGAATTCTGTGGAGAAACTGTTAAATGTTAAATTTTGATACCATAAGCCAGAACAAGGTCGAGGGTGTGGTTAAAACAGTGGGTAGGTACACACTGAGAGAAACAATAAAGTCTAATAATGAGATAAATGTAGTACTAAGTGTAGTGTTAGACATCTCTGCAGCAGTCTATCGTGAAACAGTCACCAAGGTGGTTGGCTAGCTCCATGGGGAAAAACGACAAATTGCCATCATCTCTTCTTGGTCCAGCAACAACACACAGACCGTTTATTCTGCGCATGCTCAGAACAGCATCACAGTGTAGACCAGTACACACGCCCAAAACATGACGTCACTGCACAGTATATCCAACATGGCTTTGCTATTTATATTGTCAAATATGCTTAACAATAAGGCTGTCATCAGCCACGTCCACGTGAATATTAAATTCACCAACTATAATGATTTTATCTGATTTAAGGACTAGATTTGATAAAAACTCAGTAATGTTTTCCAGGTTGGATGTGAAAGACTAAGAAAAAGGCTTTCAAATGAAATATAATTTTATTTAGGTTTAGGATTCATTATAGACTTGAGTCATAAATAGCAGCAACACCCCCTCCTCGGCCAGAGCCTCGAGGAATGTGAGTATTAATATGACTAGGGGGGTAGATTAATTCAGGCTGACATATTATTCAGGATGCAACCAGGTTTCAGTAAGACAGAATAAATCAATAATAAAATCTGAAAGTAAATCGTTCACTAAAACAGCTTTAGATGACAGAGATCGAATGTTTAAAAGTCCACATTTAATTATCTTATTATTTTTTTGTGGTTGCAGGGGTTGTTTTAATTTTTATTAGGTTTTCATGCACAGCCCTTCCTCTGGGCCTCCTACCAGTTGGACATGCTCAGAACACCTCTAACAGGAGGCACCTGGGAGGAATCCTTAGAAGATGCCTGAACCACCTCAGCTGGCTCATTTTGATAGGAAGGAGCAGCGGCTGTACTCCAAGTTCCCTCTGGATGTCCAAGCTCCTTACCCTATCTCTAAGGCTGATCCCAGCCACCCTACAGAGGAAGCTCATTTCTGCTGCTTGTATCTGCGTTCTCATTCTTTCGGTCACTACCCAAAGCTCATGATCATAGGTGAGGGTTGGAACATAAATGGAACGGTAAATCGAGAGCTTTGCTTTCTGGCTCAGCTCCTTCTTCATCACAATGGTTCGATACAACATCTACAGCACTGCTGACGCTGCACCAAACCGCCTGTCCCCTCAGAACACAGCTTGGGCCATGCACTGCTTTCCTTTCCTGAGTCGTCTGACAGTTTTCTAGAACCTCCTTCAGGCTTACTGAAAGTCTCACCGAATTCCTCCTACACTCAGGCTTTTGCTTCAGCGACCGATGCAGCTGCAGCCCATCTGGCTGAAAGGGTACCCATCTGCTGATTCTGGAGACCCGTGGGCCTGCCAAGCCTGAAAGCCTCCTTTTTCAGCTTGCCGGCCTCTTTTACCACAGGTGTCCACCAGCAGTTTCTATGGCTGACGCCAGGACAGGCATGACATCACCCTCCAGCCACAGCTCCTGCCAGCCGTGTCCACAATAGAGGCTTAGAACATGTTCCACTCTGACTCCATGTACCCAGCCTCACCCAAATGCAGGAAAAATTCAACCAGAGGTGGGAGTTGAAAACCTTTTGAACAGGGGCCTCCGCTAGATGTTCCCAGTTCACCCTCACTACATATTTGGGTTTGCCAGGTCTGTCCAGCACCCTCACCCGCCATCTGATCCAACTCACCACCAGGTGGTGATCAGTTGACAGCTCTGCTCCTCTCTTCACCAAGTGTCCGAGACATGCAGCCGCAGATTTGATGATACAATAACAAAATCAATCATCATCATTGATCTTTGGCCTAGATTGCTCTGGTACCAAGTACACTTATGAGCCAAACATGGTGTTTGTTATGGCCAGTCCGTGATTAACACAGAAGTCCAATAAAAAAACACCACTCGGGGTTCAGATTAGGCAGGATGTTCCTCCAGAAGAACTGTGGAATCCCGGGTGGAATCCCTTCCAGGACAGCACCCAGAGACTCCAAGAAGGCAAAGGCTCAGACAACAGTCTGAGACCTTTTTTTGTGTCTTTTAATAAAAAGCACGACCTTCATTAGTGGATCACTGGTACCAAGATGACCTAATACTCAATATTTCTGTATATTTATGTATTTTTATGGCACCAATCAATTTTAAGTTTTCAATGGCTTTTTTTTAGGATTTGTGTAGCATTTTGGCTGTGACTGTATTCAAAGAAATTGCACTTGAGGATCTAAGAGTGATTCGTAATGCAATATTTCACAAATGCATGGGGTGCCCGAAAACTTTTTTCCACCACTGTATAATGAAAGATGAAAACTTAAACTTAAAGTGAAAACAGTGAAACAAAGAGTTACCACCATTTTACTGTGTGGCTGCAGGTGTGGCCATCACAGTATGGCTAAAAGATTCAAGTAATGGTATCAACCGTTCACTGATTTTATACCATTCACATGGCAGAACATCACTGCCGGCGGACTTGTTTATCTTAAGTCTATCTATTGCCTTTTCTATTTCAGCTGTATCATTCTGCTTCTGCCCAATCACCGGTAGATCTAGTGCCTCTCAGAAAGCTCTTATTATCTCCAGATGTAGGTTTTTCATAGTAATTCCTGAAAAAAGTTTTTATCTCCTTAGTTTCACATATTACCTAATTTGAAATTGTATTCCTTATCTTGTGGATTGTCCTATCAGCTTGTTCTTTTTTAGTCTTTTGGCTATTGGTTTAATTGCTCTAGGCCCCACCTCAGAGTAAGACTGCTTCAAAAATCTTGTTTACTCTTCCATCTCTGTTGACAATAGTTTATCTATATTCTCTCTGATTTCTTTAATTTTTGGTAGTAGTATGGCATCACTTGAACTCTTATGCTGTTGTTCGATGTCATGTAGTTTTTCCTTTTTGGCCCTTTGGCTCTTTTAATAGCTACTGTTGTTGCTATAAGCTTCTCTCTCATAACTGCTTTAAAAAGGACCCACAAATTAATTGGACTAACTTCCCCATTTTCCTTTTCTTTTCTGTTGTTTTACAACCGCCCTAAAAATATATGACATCATGATGGGGTCTAAATGTCAAAGACTATTCATATTTCTCATTTCTCTGTGGACATGTCAAAAAATACTTCTGGAAATGTCTCAACATCATGTTAAATAAAGATTGGCTACATAACAGATGGCTTTTGCTGACTAAATGTATGTGTTCCAAAGAAGCTCTTGTTTAAAGGGAATACATTATATACATTATGTAGGCTGACAGCACAGTAGCACATGATAAAGGTTATGCTTTGACAGAAAAAGTTTCTGAAACCGCAGAGAAGAGAGGGGTTTGGGTAATGGTGTGTGTGTGTGTGTGTGTATTCTGTCCTATAATTTTGTCTCTTTGTATCCTGTTGTTCCTCTGGACCAACACTCTGATTGGTTTAGGGATGCTGTGTGTTGGCCTGATTGGCTGGATGTTTAGACCTCTGAGGGAGGTTCATTGCTTATTTACTCAGATTAGATTACAGGATTGTAGTTTATGTGTGTGATGGGAGGTGGGCTGTTTCACACTGCTTAACTTTTAGGTTAAAGTTTAGTCCTCTCCTGTAGTAATAAACAAAAAGTAAAAATCCACTAAAAAGGACAATGAGGAGCAATGCTATCCTAAAACAATGATGTCAGTTAAAGGCAAGCCTAAAAAAGCAGTGCGACCTTTGGTGGAGGAGTCCTGACTTTTTCCAAAGTAGCCTGTGATTGGTCTGATCCGGAGACCTCAAGACCTCAGCTGTAAGGCTCTAGCTCTGTAGGCTGACATAGACACTAACCTGACCACATTGTTACCACACCCTAAAAAAACCATGGTTCTCTACACAAAGGTTCTCTGCCGAGGGTAAAGGCACTGTGGATGGTTTGGTTTGGCTCACATCACATTTTTTGGGGTATATTGACCGAACAACATCGCATTGTATATTCCACAACCGATACTATTCAATGTCACATACAGATACAGTATGGGCCTTTTTTAATGATGAATATTTTATTTGAGTTTTTCAATAACAATTTGACACACATAAACAAGAACCAAGTAACCACATACAACTAGGCAACCAGATTATAGCAGCAATTAAAGAAAATAAACAGAATGAAGCACAAGGAAAGAAACACTTCAAAATATTTGCATGTTAGATTGCATCGATAACACAGTAACAATCATTAAAATAAAACACTGAAACAAGATTTAAAAAATTAAATAATAATAACTAGACCTGCAAGCAGTTATCAATGGGGTCCAAGCCTCCCGTGCAAGATGAAACTTACGGAGGTTATGCAAGTCGGGGCCACAGGAAACAGGTTGGCAGTGATTTCTTGTTAATTAGAGTCATTATTGCCCATGTAAAGTGGGGCACAAAAGGTATTTAGTCAGCCACCGATTGTGCAAGTTCTCCCACTTAAAATGATGACAGAGGTCTGTAATTTCCATCATAGGTACACTTCTTCACTTAAAGAATCCATTTATGAATTATTGTGGAAAATAAGTATTTGGTCACTTCAAACAAGCAAGATCTCTGGCTCTCACAGACCTGTAACTTCTTTAAGAAGCTCTTCTGTCCTCCACTTGTTACCTGTATTAATGGCACCTGTTTGAACTCGTTATCTGTATAAAAGACACCTCTCCACAGCCTCAAACAGTCAGACTCCAAACTCCACCATGGCCAAGACCAAAGAGCTGTCCAAGGACACCAGGAACAAAATTGTAGACCTGCACCTGGCTGGAAAGAGTGAATCTACCATTGGCAAGCAGCTTGGTGTGAATAAATCAACTGTGGGAGCAATTATTAGAAAATGGAAGACATATAAGACCATTGATAATCTCCCTCTATCTGGGGCTCCACACAAGATCTCATCCCATGGGGTCAAAATGATCATGAGAACCGTGAGCAAAAATCCCAAGAACTACACGGGGGGACCTGGTGAATGACCTCCAGAGAGCTGGGACCAAAGTAACAAAGGTTACCATCAGTTAATGGTAAATGGACTGCACTTATATAGCGCTTTTTCTAGTCTTTGCAACCAAAGTGCTTTTACACTACAGACTGTGCTCATTCATTGCGTTGCTGCTATTTATGACTTAAGTCTATCAATTAATCCTGAACCTAAACTAAATTATATTTAATTTGAAAGCCTTGCTTAGTCTTTCACATCCAACCTGGAAATCATTACAGCCAGTTCTATTTGTTGTAGTGTATCGCGCTCCTGGTCCTTACTCAGACTTTTTATCTGAATTCTCTGAGTTTTTATCAAGTCTAGTCTTAAATCAGATAAAATCATTATAGTTGGTGACTTTAATTTCCACGTGGACGTGGCTAATGACAGCCTTAGTACTAAACCTTAAACCTACTCACTGTTTTAACCACACCCTCGACCTTGTTCTGACATGGTATCAAAATCGAACAGTTTCTCCACAGAATCCTCTTTTAGCTGACCATTGCTTAATAACTTTTGAGGTTGTACTACTGGACTACAAGCCATTGAGCAAAACCTTGTTCACCAGATGTCTATTTGATAGTGCTGTAGCTAAATTTAAGGAAATGACACAGCTGGCCTTAACTTCACTGCCTTGTCTTAATTAAACAGATGACCACCCTGCCACTCTTAGTTCCTCACAAATTGATCATCTTCTTGATATCGTGTCAGGCTCATTACGATCAACACTTGACTCTGTTGCCCCTCTGAAGAAGAAGTCTATAAAACATAGGAGGTTAGCACCATGGTATAACTCTGATACCCGCAGATTAAAGCAAATGTCACAAAAACTTGAAAGAAAATGGCATTCCACAAAGTTAGAAGAATCTCGCTTACCCTGGACAGATAGTCTTGACAAAATTCATAATTGCTTGTGTAGCAGTTGTACTCTCTTTGCGTTGTGTAATTTCCAGGATACCATTTCATCATTGGCACACGCCGTTTATTTTGCCGTCTGGTTATTATTCTTTCAATAAATGGTAAACTTTATTCAGTTGTCTTGAGTTTTCTGTAAAAGCCAAGTTTAGATTAAAGATCTGGGCAGAGCAGGGAGGCCTACCACACCTGATAACATGGGGATCCCGCTGGTCTCGCTATCACATCCGAAATGTTGTAAGTGCGATGTAGATGGTCGACTTCAGTTGGAAACCTGTGTCCAGTAATTCCGGTCGACTCTAGTGGCCAGCATTGTATGCTGACGAACGTATAACACACAAAAAACACAAAAGAAGGCACGTCTGTGCGCACCGCCATCTTGGTCAAACAGGATAGGATCATGGTCAGTCAGACATGTTGGAAATTAAATTTCTTTGACTTGACTTCACATGTTATCTTAACAATCTCTACCACAACTGAAAGAGCTCCACTAGCTACTGAAGGCTGACTGACAGAAACTGTGCGTGCATTGAACAAACCAAAATCCAGATACACCATGGCAATCAGTGAGCTTTAGAGGAGTTGGTCGCTTGCCAGCTGTTTCCCCTGCCGCCAGTCTTTATGCTAAGCTAGGCTAACCTGACTGTATAAAGAGTGGAAGTCCTCTCTGTGATGTCAACTATAGTCTTGCACACAGACCTGTCTTCCCAATATCAGCTGTTGTCATGCCAAGTACAATATGTGACAGAATTATCGTTTTATGATCATTTGAATTAAATTAGTCCAGTTGCATAGTCTATAAGGTTACTTTGTGCTGACTTGGCAATGTCTGTTCCTGCAGGATCAAGTGCGACATGAAATCTTGCAGAGGATTCAAGCTAGATTTAGTCTCATTCTCAGAAATGAAACAATTGATTTGGATTACCTCCTGGATGTTGCTCAACAAGAGCTTTCATTGGCAACAATGGCATCACATCACCTGAACATCCCACCAGAACTCATCAGCAGGAGTTACAGGAGTTGAACACCCTCAGTGTCAATGTTTTATCTGGTCCTGAAGCATCTGCTAGTTTGTCAAATACTGTAACTGCAACTATGGGGAATCGGGGACGGCCACGCCTGGAAATTGACACTCAAGACCTTCATAGTCTCCTTTCTACTGCACTTCCTGTGGAATATTTTGCCAGGTTGTATGGTGTTTCAAGAAGAACACTGAACAGGCGGATGAAAGAGCATGGCCTCTCTGTTCGTGGATTATACTCCAAAATATCTAATAATGAACTTGATTGTGTAGTAAGGTCCATCTAAACAAGAATGCCTCATGCTGGGTATAGACTGGTAAAAGGTGAGCTGTTAGCCAGAGGTCACCGTTTGCAGTGGGATAGGGTGAAGGCTACCATGCAGCGGGTGATGGAGCAGGAATTTTGGCAAGGATGATACAACTTTGATTTGTAGCTTGCAGAAGCTACTGTGTTCCTGCACCATTGTCCTTGGTTCATGTAGACACCAATCATAAATTAATCAGGTGAGTGATTCTATCTTGCACTTGCTCTTACACACACACTCGCAGTCATTTTTTGTTTTGTTTTTTGTCACATGTCTGAAAATGTCTGTATGTACGATCTTCTCCTCAGATTTAATATTGTGATCTTTGGTGGGATTGATGGTTTCTCAAGAAGGGTAGGTCAATGTTCTGTCTTGAAAAAAAATATAAAAAGAGATAAAATTGTGATGAGACTTTTTTTATTGCTTTTTTTCCTCCTTTCATCAATCGTATCCAATTCCCATATCTAGGGCGACCGCCTCTTTTCATCAGCCTGTGATGAGACTTAATAACACTGAATTCTGTCTTCCCATTCTTTTTACATAGATCCTGTATCTTGATGCTGCCACCAACAACAAAGCCTCAACAGCATTCTCCTTCTTCTTGGATGGTGCCCACAAACATGGATGGCCCTCAAGGTAGGAAGTACATCAACGGATCATTATTCATTATCGTATGTTGTATGGGCTACACCTATTGGCTAATCCCCTGGGCCCCAGCACAATGCATGATGACTGCTTCAATTCTTTTAGAGTATGTGCTGACCAGGGGATGGAAAATGTCGACATCGCCTGATGTATGTTCTCTGTAAGAGGAACTGGACGTGGCAGCTTCATTGCTGGCAAAAGTGTCCACAATCAAAGGTAAGATCAGTTAGAGCACAGTCTGACATAAGCATGCATCAAGTGTTAATTCTTTGTGTTTATTTATTTTTTCACAAAATAATCTTATACTTAGAATCGAGAGGCTGTGGCGTGATGTGTGGTCAGCTGTCACTTGTAAGTACTATGAAGTACTTCATACACTGGAAGAAGGGGGACTGTTTGACCTCTCGGACGAGCTGCACCTCTTTTGTGTGCATTACGTGTTTCTCCCACGGCTGAAGTCTGACCTGAAGTGCTTCCTGGGTGGCTGGAACAAGCATCCAATCAGGACCGAAGGAAACGGTTCGCCAGAACAGCTGTGGTACATTGGGATGCTGCAGACACCAGTGACTGAGCCAGATGTAGAGGTACACTTGAATTAATTTATTATGCACTTTACTCAGATGCAAGGCTTTTAACCAGAACCAGATAATAAGACATTACTCCTATTTAGCATCTCTCTGGCTCCCTGTGTTTAATCCCTGGCTTCAAGCCTAGGTATGTTTGAACAGTTTGCACTGGTGTAATTTAACCTTACTGTCTTTCAGCCTATGGAGCATCTTTTCCAGGATCCCAGCACTGATGCTGACCAAGATGATGGGGTGGTGGTGTCAGAGATCCCTTGCCCCCTGTCTGACCATAACTTTGGTATCCTTAAGGGATTAATAAATCCTATCACATCGACCCTGTGTGATCAGGATCTCTATATTCAGACACTTGAGCATGTGCGAAGACTGAGCGAAGTCTAAAATTCATGAACTGAAATGTTGAACTGAAAGGCTAACAGCAAATGTGAAAATGCTTCTTTTTTTATATAGGTACTTGTATGTTGAGCTGCTTTTGTATAATTTTTCCTCTTGAAATGTAATCATATGTAATCAACCTGAACCTGAAGTTCATTGCATTGCTAAGTTCTGTCCAGCTACACATGAACCTGCAGGGTACAGTTGAAAATAGACTTGGAATTAAAGACATTTCATGAATTGCATACCTTTTTGCTATTAAATATGTAAACAAACGCATTCATGTATTTTACTTTTTATCAGTTGTTCTTAACTGGTCCATTCTCAGGAACCACCACAAACTCATGAAAAATCACAACCAATCAAATTATTTACAAACCAATTCTCAGCCAGTATAAAACCTTTAAGAGAATAAACAAGGATATGGAACCAACAAATAATAAATTCACGATCCACTGTAAAAAGCTCTGTAACCAACTTTTGGGTCCTCACCACCTGTTGAGAAACATTGTTTTATGTAACATTAAACATTTGAGCACTGTAGAGGCACGTGACAAGAACTAAAATGCAGATAAACAATTAAAATGACACAACAGCATCTTAAGTTTTCGATTTCTGTCACCCATTTGAACCAAACTATACCCTGTAAAATCCTGCACCACATTTTATTACTGTATCGTGTTTTTCTTGAACTCATCATAATTCACACAATGTGCAGTTGGAAATGTGATTGTTTTTGTGCATGCGCTGACAAGTGGATAGCAAATCTTGTGGTCTGGCATCCGTTCCAAACATGCATGGTCAAAATTCATCTTTACTACTAAATATTTCTACAGTACGAGTAAGTGTGTGTATGCCGAGTCGTGCAACTGAAAATTCAGTTAATTTCAGAAACACACCGGAGCAAACCCTTGTCAAGGTCATTTAAGGAGTATTTTGGCATTTTCTCCTTGCCATCCTCTCCCTCAAACAGCCGAGTCTCTATGCCAGCAATCATCTCTAGAGAAAATATGAAATAAAAAATGTTTTAGCCAACCTTGCTGTATAATCTTCAAAGACAACAAAACTGTCATGTTTATCAGCAAACATTAGTCATGAAAAAGGTAATGATCCTGACCTGTCAAAAATTCTTTTCGCAAAGCACCAGTGTCAATCCCAACCTCTCCAATAAATTGAACCTTCAAGGAGTTGACTGGGGAACTGTTCTTCTGGCGCTGCCACAGCATTAGTCCACGTTCCAGGAGATTCATTCTAGACACACAGATGTTGAACTCCTTTCTGCTGTCAACCTGAGCTGCCAGCCATTGCAGAACATCCTCCTCACTGTTAATTAGAATTCATTAGATAATGCATGTATAAATTTGTTAAAAAAATTCTAACAACCATATATGAAGTGGATTAGACACAACTTTGGGCCAAGACTTTCTTATACCCTTGAGTGTGATCAGAATTAAATATTAGCCCTAACACTCATGGTCATCTATCAAATCTATGCAAAGTATATTGTTTATATTTACTGCAGATTGTAGGTGAATCAGATGCTCATATCTCAGGTCAAAAGCAGAACAACAAATTAACGTACCATGACATGTCCTTATTTCGCGGCTCCTGAAACCCAACAGGGGTGCCATCCGGACAGGAGGCGGGACTGCAGAAAGATTAAATATCATCATTGACATGAATGAAAAAGCTGCCATGACAGAGCAGTTCCAAATGTATGAATTAATTCAAGCAGACAGATTTACATTCACAGAGGTTCATTCATTCATCTTCTGTACCGCTTATCCGGGTCAACCCGGGTCACGGGGGGGCTGGAGCCGATCCCAGCTGCATTGGGCGTAGGCGGGGTACACCCTGGACAGGACGCCAGTCTGTCGCAGGGCTGACACATAGAGACAGACAACCATTCACACTCTCACTCACACCTACGGGCAATTGAGAGTCACCGATTAACCTGAGCTGCATGTTTTTGGACTGTGGGAGGAAGCCGGAGTACCCGGAGAGAACCCACGCACACACGGGGAGAACATGCAAACTCCATACAGAAGGGCCCCGGGCGGGGACACAGAGGTTCAAGCTATACAAAATGCTAAATAAGTTCTAGACAGATAAATGCTCTATTAAGTTGTGTATTTAACAACATGATCTATTAAGATATCTATTAAGCAACCTACAATACAATACAACCTACATCACACATCAGTACAGTGACTACCCTAATAGCTGTACTAAACGGATACCATACCTTTCCAAATTATTGTCGCAGTCCCCAGAAAGGCTTGCATGTTGTTCTAAATCCTTTGTTGGGTATTCCTCCTGGCAAATAGGGCACCTTTGTCTTGGCTTAAACAAAAAAAACATGCAATTCATTAGAGTATTGAAAACAGTCTGAATTAGCATACATTTTTTCTTTTTACCCAGACGCGAGAAGCTACTTACTTCCTCTTCAGAAGATATTTCCACAGCTATCTAAACATAAACAAGAAAGTTAAATTTTGATAAAGTTATTGTCATCCATGTTTCTAGAAAGCAGTTACTCATAAGCAACAAGTAGACTAATTTTGTACCTCTGGTTCAGATTCTGAAGATGTTTGGCATACATGGTGATGACATTGTTGTACATGGAGGGCAAGAAGCTGCAAAGGCATAACCTTAAAGCAACTCTTGCATTCAGCCTTTGGCATGAGTGAAAATTCTGGGGCATTGTCTGAAAGAGGTGCTAGATCAAATTCCTCCTGTAAAGGAACAATGTACAGCTTAGATTTCCTTCCTCCAGTGGCTCTTCTGATTGTACTTCCCGTGTATCCTTCTGATTCAGGGGGAACAACTGACAAGTGACACTTTCCATTTCCACCTGTTAAAAATGACAAAAATTCACAGCAGGTTCAAACCATATTTCCATTACAACTAGGCTGGGCGATATGGTCAAAAGTGTAAATAACATTCATACTGATCAATATGCTCTATATTTGACAATATATATTTGGATCAAAGTCTGAATAAACCAGGTTTGATATGGTTTCAAATATGAGCTTCCATAATTATATGAGCAAGTTGACATGAATATTTAAATGGGAGTTGCAACAGATTTGAGAGTAGTCTGGCAGCTGCACAGTGAGACCCCCTGCACTGTGAAGACCAGAAGTGACGTTTTTTCCATGTGTCCCCAGTGAAGTAGTATGTTGCGCGAAGCAGAAGACGAGTCTGTGAGGAGTAAAAGTAAGTTTTCGACAAATTTTCGTCATACAAAACAACAGAAATGTTGCATGTCCACTGTATATTGCCCCGTATATTAAGGTGGAAAAAACGACTGTTGGACCTCTGGGTAACTTAATTTTCAGCATTGTTGGCGTAGTTAGGCTAATGGTGGCTACCGCTTTTATGTATGGAAAAGACCCCAAATGATCACTGTAAGCGGGCTACTTGATAACTATGAATGAATTATTTAAACAACATCATAGAAATGATTCTATGATGTTGTTCCAGGTCTTTTGATCCATATAAATGGTTGATAACTAACGTTACATCTATGCACAGCTCCTGGAATTAATGCTGCTTATTTATTAGCTGATTAATCGAGGTGTGACAGATTGTTGTTTCTGTGACTGCTGCAGTAAGACACACCTGGATTAATTGGCTAATAAAAGAGCAGCCCTAATTTCAGGAAGTAGTGGAGCTGTGCATAGAGCCCATAATTGTGGTTGAAACTTTTTGTTCTAAACATGCTATTTTCCTGCTCAAACGGCACAAACAATGAGACATAACATTTAATTTTGTTTTAGTTAGTACAGGAGCAATAAAAAACAGAGGCCAGCACACTGGACTGACAAAAGGCTTGAGAGATGGCCAAGATGGCGCCAGTGTGTTTGGCTCGCTGTCTGCCTCTTACAATTTTAATCTGTATTTTGTTGTTTTCGTCAACCATCCGAAATGTGTTTTCTCTCCTGGTGTATGACCGTCAAATGCTTTTGGATTTGCGACCAGCAGCCCAAAAAATTCCGAACTTTGAGAGAAATGGGCAAAATAGCACACCCCCTCCTTTCCTCGGTGGTGTCC
>CAFUXE010000182.1:238891-256395 GCA_903364295.1 Serranus cabrilla | reverse complement strand
TGGGCCGGCCCAAAAATGTGCGTCGGCCCACCGGGCATTGCCCGGTACGCCAGATGGCCAGTCCATGCCTGGACCTAGCTACTGCTGATCCCCCTTTCCAAGCTAACTTGGCTAACGTTAGCCCGTTTGCCTTTTATCGTTCCATTACGTTGTGTAATGATCATTAAAAACCGTGAACTGAAAGCTTACGAATCAACTTCGGTATAATGCCAGAGAACTTTCAATATGGGGCGGGCTCTGATCTATGGCTCTGATAATGTTTTTATTTTGATAGCTTTCCGGTCCTCACAGTGCAGCGGGTCTCACAGTGCAGCTGCAGCCAGACACTCGTGACAGATTTCATGCTTGTCTATTCAAACCCCAGTGCATACACCCGCAGACGTCACAATTGCTAGTTGATTGTTACTGAATGGTGCAAATAAAACCTGGGAGATAATAAGGAGTGCTGCTTCGAAAGATTGCATCCTTCACACAGTGTCCTTTTTTGAATAGAGTTTCACAACATGCATAAGAATTGTTTTGTGTTTATACCAGCTGCTTTGTACAGAAGCCATCCTCCAGTGCTTGTTTTCATCTTCGGATTTACTTGTTTGAACAGGTCAGAGACCTAAAAAATAAGTGTGCATTATCAATTTCCAACTCTTTCTTAATTTGGTGTGATAGACAAAGATAGTTGCTTGATGTCTCAGAGAAAGAAAGATAGCTCACGTCTGAATGAGTCATGTCTGCTTGCATGTTAAGAGTCCTTTTACCCAAACCTGCCTGCATGTCCTGTAGGTCCTGGCCTGGTGAGGGGGTTGTGTCAAAGTTTTTGTAAAAAAGAAAAACTGTAAAATTAAACGGGTTCCATTGTTTGGCTGATTTCGCTGGCTTATCAAAGCTCATTGGAGTTCGCTTTGACCCTCGCTTGAAAAATCCAGGGAAAGACCTGCAAATAAAAGTTTTACAATAAATTAACAATACTGTACAGTTTGTTCAAATAATGGCAATCAGTTTAACTATTACAATAACACTGTTTTATACTCTAGAGTAACTGGTGACAGATATATTAAAATATTGTTTAAAAACATGATTTAAAATGTTAGACCTGGCCATTTCTTGATCCATGCTTGGGCGCTGCCTTGAGCTCTGTCCCTGACTCTCCTGACTCCTGTCTGTGCTGGCCTTGCCTAATGACTGATTCAAAATTGCTATTATGTTCTGTACAGCTGCTGTAGCCTCAGTACCAGAAGTAGAATCTTGCTGAAGAGTGAAGATGAACCAATTTAAACACTGAACATGTTCTGCAGATAGAATATATTGTCTTCACAGCTTCTACATTGCAAAAAATTTCTCAATACCCAAAGCATTATGTATAATCAGATCAATACGTACATTTTATTCAATGAATCCTGGACTTTTTGAAAGTTGTTGAAGTGGTTTACCACTGCACAGAACAACATCCGGGGCAAGATGTGTCACCCAAAAACTCGTCAGCCAATGAGGAAGCATTCTTCACAAAGCCCACCCACTCGAGAGGTTTGTGCCAGAAATCGCAAGCAAAAAGTCAGGCAGCGCAAACGAGAAAGCTGACATTGAGAGCAAAAGTCTGATCAGTGAGGAAAAAAGACAGAACTGTAAACAAAAGAACTGATGATAAGAAAACTAAAAGGCTAATTATTTACACAATTACACTAATATTTTTTATTGCAAGTAATCGTTTTTTTTGCTTGAGTTAGATAATATCTCTCAAATTTTTATTTTTTGTTTGCAATTTAAATTTTTTTGTTTAATTCTTTTTGGCACAAATCTAATTCCATATGTGTCGTCGTGGCGCTTCACTTTGTCACTCTTATGCCGTTTTCAGAGCATATGAGGCACAATGATTTTGAACTGCTTGAACTTGTGGAATTAACAGGAATTTCTCCGTCCATTCATCTTTAAAACAACAGTTTTCCACATCAACCTGCCTTCTTTTTGGAGCAGGCAAGCAGCCAAGCTGTTATCACTGTCTCTTCCTCTCTGCGCAGGGTAAACAAACGATTTGATTGGCTCAACTAAGTAAAAAAATTTCGTAATAACTTGAGTAGCAGCGCCCGTTGTCTATAGCCGCGACCGTTGGAAAAAATGCTCAGAGATTGGTCACAGGTCCGGGACAGAACCATCACTCGGCCGGGGTCCGGACCGAAGTCCGCCAATTGGTGATGCCATGCCATAAACAATACACATCAGTCTGTGTCAGTCAGTCCAACAGCTGAATTTATTTCAACTGAGACAAAATGAGGTTGGCAATATGTACAGCATTTTTAAAAAAAAAAGTTTACAGCTACAAGTTTTTCTGGACACCGATATGACGTACAATAATCGATTCCAGGGAGAAATCGATTTTTAAAATCACCCAATAAAAAAATCGTGATTTGTATATGAATACATTTTTTCCCCACCTTTACTAATCTGCCTCTTTAGTCAGTTAAATCAGGAGAGGGGGTGGCTGGTGGCTGCTGTTCTCCACTTTGACGCAGACCAGGGACTAGAGCCAGATTTGACTTTTCAAACTGGGAGTTCATGCAGATAGACACTGCTGGACAGGTTTTGAGAGACACTGGTGTTGAGAGACAATGGAGAAACCCCACTGGAATCTACTGAGACACAGAACTAAGACTGCAGTACAGAGCTATATGTGGGAATGATCAGTGGAGGCAAGTAAAGTCATTCAAATGACTTTTATTTTAGCTGCTGTATGAATCTTCCCCAGTGTTCTCTGGAATCATTTAAGGCTGCGAGAGACAGGAGGACCTGTACACATGGTTGACTGGGATTTGTGAGAGTCCTGACATGGCAGTTTTTTGGTTCAGTAGGGGTCCAGCAGGACTGAGAAGAAAGACGCAGCTGGATCAGGATAGCTCTGTAGTTCACAGGTATGTTTAGGTTGTGTAGGCTCTGTGGTTAAACCTTCTCTTGAGTTTCTGAGACTGAAACTATGTTGACTGGATACAGGAACTGGGATTTATGGAGGTTGGGATCCACTTGGAGTGGGATCTACAGGAACTGGGATTTATTGGGACTGGAATAAACCCACACAGGACAGAAACAGATTGTGTCCAACAAACTGAGAATATTGAGAAAAGCAGAAAAAGCACAACATCCTACTGCTCGTCTCCGTGATATACAACACATCTTGTTTCTTTTCTCCAAAGCCTTCTTTGCTTGACATTTTGACGGCTCTCTTCTGTTGTTATGGCGATGTCAGCTACACCAGGAGATTGCAGTGAGGCAGACAGCTCGGTGAAATGGCAACTATGTTACGATATCACTGCCAAGACATGGTGGATGGTGAGTTTAACTTCTTCATGTATTTACTGCAACATGATTAGCACTTCTCTGGTAACCTGCTTCCAGTGAAAGATTTGGATCACATTTATGACTATGTTTTAGCAATATAAATATCAAATGCAAATCTGAGGTTAATCCACTTAAACAAGAACGCTGGACTGCATGGACTTTAAAGATTCAGGATGATAACACTAAATAAATTAAATTTAAATTATTTTTTCACTAAATTTATTTAAGTTTTCTCTCTCGGTTGTCAAGTAGAGTGATGCCGGCTCTCACTGTGTGTGCATTCAGATTGCATATTGCTTTACTTACACACATTTGACAGCTGGATTCTTGGTACAGTTAGTCCAGTGTGTTTTTTAGGTAGGTTTTTCTGTTGTTACTGTAAGCATGCACACAGTTTACCTGTTCAATGAGGGATTATTTGCCATTCTGGATTGACTCTTGGCTTGACAGAGCTTCTCCAAAATGGTAATGAAAATGTTTGTATTATGTGGCTTACTGACTGTTATTTGTAAGGAAGATCTGACATAGGCTTTTTTTTGGCAAGAGAAAGAATGAGCAAGCTTTTTGTCATTCTACTTTCATTCACTACATTCATTCTGTGCCATTGTCTGTGCCATTCTACTCCGCCTCCTCCCCCACAAACTCAACTATGTATTTTGCAGGAGCACTGTTTCAGCATCCTAGGCTTAGAGCCACCAAGACCATTGTGATTTTTTTTTTTTAGAAATACATTCTGTTGCAGAATGTGTGAGGTCTGGCTGTGTGAGACTATTATGTTCTGGAGTTGCACAACTTCAGAAAGGTTGCTGCACAAATCTTTGGTGTTTGTTTTTAAAAGTCTGGGAGATGACAGCAAGAGCATAATGAGAGTGTTTTCTTGTAAACTAAAGTTCCAGTGTCCCCTTATACTCCAGTCACATGCAGTCAAAGTGTAAACAACTCCCTAGGTGGTAAGTGATGTGTAGGCTGTAATGGTCTTTTATAGAAAGGGGGAAGAGGAGGGGTCACACACATATTTCAGAGGTGGAAGCCTTTTATTACCAGCAGTTACCAACAAAATTACAGTTTGAACTATCAACAGACAACCGCCATTCTGTATCTGCCTGTGGATATTTCAGTGATGAATGACAATGAAATGATTTGGGCACATCCCAGCATTCTCTCCTGCCAAGTGAACAATTTCCACTTTATTGGAGATATTTGCAGTATATGTTTCATTTATTGATTAGCATCTGCAAGGGGATTTTCAGGGTGCACTGAAACAAGATCTAAAAGTTGATTGTACCAATTAGGAAGTTGTTTCACTGTTGCATTAGTGCATGGTGACACAGCTGCAAATGCGGTGTCCATGTTGATTTAAAACTGAATTTTCAACAACTGAAATGGTTATCCTTTCCTCCATAAGACAGATTAGCAGAGTCAGCAGAAGACTGCTGAGTTCATTTCCGTTTCCTGATGAGTAACTCATTGATGTATGTCATCATCACATTTATATTTATAAAATGCATGTAAGGTATTAATATGCATACATTTAACAACAATTTTGAGGCACTCTACAAGAGGTGACTGGTGAGTTCAGCACCTTCTTAAACATGTGATGCAATATGAAGGATATAAATAGTTTTTTGTTGTACAGTAGGAGCCAAAGGTCTTCTTCCACAGGAGGGAGTGACAGAATATTATCACATGTGCAGAATGAAAATAAAATTCAAAATAAATAGATATAACTGTATTTTTAGTGTCAGTCAACTGTGACCATTTGAATAAATAATAATAATAAACAAATAAAAGTACAGTATAATAACAATAATGATAATAATAATAATAATAATAATAATAATAATAAATTTAATTTAAAAGCGCCTTTCACGTCACCCAAGGACACTTTACAGAAATAAGTTAAAATTACACAATGAAATAGGCAAAGGCATAAAAGCACACAATAATGAAACAAATGTCTAAAATCACACAATAAAATAAACCATGGTATAAGTCAACACAATAAGATAAGGCAGGGATGGTAGAGGGAGTAGGCAGTCCAGAACAGGTGAGTTTTGAGTCTTGATTTGAAGATGGGTAGAGAGTCACAGTTATGGAGGTCGGGTGGTAGGGTGCTGTGGGGGCACAGAGAGGTTGATGGAGGAGGAGCATCTGAGGGAACCAGTGGGGGTGTTGACGTGCAGGAGGTCAGACAGGTAGGGAGGGGCGAGGTTGTGGATGGCCATGTATGTGTACAGGAGGAGTTTGTAGTTGATGATATGTTTCACAGGGAGCCAGTGGAGGTCCTGCAGGATGGGGGTGATGTGGTGGTATGAGGGTGTCACGCCGGAGCACAAACGAGTGAACCAAAATGCAGAGCCTGACACAAGTTTACAGTTCACACCAAGGCTTTTATTAAGGCTTTGGTCACAGTGATTAAACAGAAGCACTGGTGAAGGACCGCAGGGGAATCTCCCGATGTTGTGGGGGAGAAACTGAAGCTGGTGAGCAAGCAGGCTGGAGGGTTAGCGCCTGTCTCCCTCAGGGGAGAGTGGAATCGCCGACTGGGGGCAGACAGAGGGAGATCAATAATCCGTTCGGGGTCATACACAGGAAAGCAGTCAGCGAGGCGAAGGTACATGGGGATTAATCCGAAAGGCACAGTACCGTAAACAGTCCAGGGTATCACGGGTAGGCAGTCCAACTCAGCGACAGCACAGACAGGGGGCAGGCTAACTCAGGGTCGAAGAAACGTCAGGATCGGGATCAGAATATCAGGCTAGAAAAACGCTGGTATGTAGACTCACAAGAAGAAAAACGAACTGGCAACGAGACAGGTGAAACACAGGGTATATATACACACTGGGAGGGGAATTAACAAGACACAGGTGGAACACATTAGGGCAGGGAGAGGTAATCACACAGGTGGGAAAGGAGGGGAACACAGGAAGTAAAGACACCAGACATGAAACGGAAGGGAGGATTCAAAATAAAACAGGAAGTGACAAGACAACAAAATAAAAGCACTACCGTCTGGGAACGGTTGTGACAGAGGGGGTCTTTGTGAGGATGCGGGCGGCTGAGTTTTGGACCAGTTGGAGTTTATGGAGAGACTTCTGAGGGAGGCCGAAGAGGAGAGAATTACAGTAGTCCAGATGGGAGGTGATGAGGCTGTGTGCGGGGTGAGGGAGGGGCGGAGTCTTGTGATGTTGTGGAGATGGAAATAGGCAGTGCGGGTAGTGATGTTAATGTCAGAGTGAAAGGAAAGTGTGCTGTTGAGGATGACACCCAGACTCTTTACCAGAGGGGAGGGGGAAACTGAGGACCTGTGAATGGTGAGAGAGAATCTATTAACTTTAGAACTTTAGATATTAACTTTAGGATTTGGTGCTGAGGAGGAGGCTTTCAGTTTTACTGCAATTTAATTTTTTNNNNTTTTTTATGCTTTATTAGATAGTGCAAGTGTAGAGAGTGAAGGGGGAGACAGAGGGGAAAACATGCGGGAAAGGGCGCCGAGCCGGACTCGAACTAACGAGGCGAGCGCCTCAGAGGATGTGACCGAGGGGGAGGAGATAGATGATGAAGAGAAGAGGCCCCAGGACAGATACCTGGGGCGCACCTGTGGTGACTGGGGCGGGTTGCGAAGTGAAAGGTTTGAGCTGTATCTCTCAAAAGTATTTACAGCTCTCACTTCCCTATTGGAATTCATGTGTTTCTTCTTCTTCTTCTTCTTCTTCTTCTTCCGTATGAATCGCCTTTTTGGAGGCTTTATTATATATAAAAAGTTGTAAAACTTTGCACACATGTCAAGATCTGGTGAAATTAACTCATTTTAAATATCTTACAAATGGGCGTGGCAAAATACGAAAATGGCGCCACCTACAAACTTTCAACGGAGTGGCACCCTATGGGGAGCATTCAGGTAAACGATAGAAATTTGGAACATATATATAGACTCACCAAAAAGCCTCTTGGACTCATACCCTAAACCCAAAAGGAAGTGAGCCATCTTGACTCGGACATAGATTTTTGGCTGTTTTTGGCCATTTTTAGGCTCTGTACTTTGACAAACCCCTCCTACAGCTTTTATCCATTCGACTTCAAACTTGGTCAGTCCTATCTTAAGACCTGGTTGATTAAAACTTTCTTACAATTTTTTGTTTTTTGTATGTGGGCGTGACATGGCAGCGAAATATGGCGTGTTCGCCGAAAATCAGGAAGTTGAATAACTTTGACTTTCATTGTTCAATACGTCCTAATTTCTCATGCGTGATGAGACTTTGGGGCTAAACCTGTCGACGGTTCATATTGGGCAATAGATAGCGCCTCCCGCTGGCAACATGCAGTAACATGCGTTTTCCAGGATTTACCTCTTTGATGTCCTTCTTCGAACATGGTCAACCGATCCACTTCAAATTTGGCGAGAAAAGCCTCAACAAGTAAATGCATCTCTTTGGAGAAAACTGTGCTTTTTTTTTCAATGGTGTAGGTGTGGCGGCACGGTAAATTTCGATGACACGTAAAAGACACGCTCTGACCATTCTAAGTGCCTCAGTATACATTGTCCAATTTGTCTCAAATTTTTCATGCCTTATGACAGTCCAGCCCTGAGCATTTCTGCATGTTAATATTGACAGATAATTACAGCGCCCCCTGCTGGCAACAGAAAGCAATAGTTTTACTCTGTGATGTTGACTTCAAACCTAGTAATAAAATCCACAAGAAGTTGATGATAAATTGCTGTGAAGATTGTGTATTTACAGCTAAGGGCCTGGCTTAGGCGGTGCAGCGAATTTGGAAGTACTCGCCATCAAGCGAAAATTGCTCTAATTTCAGCATACATTGTCCAATCTGCCCCAAATTTCTCATGCATGATGAGAGTCTACACCTGAAAACAACAATATATTGAGATTGGCAAATAATCATAGCGCCCCCTTTTGGCAACAGGAAGTAACAATTTTTGGATTATGATGTCCTGCTCCTAGCCTGTTCACCATATCAACTTCAAAATGGGTCAGGAAAGCCTCAAAGTAATGATGATGCAGTGTTATAAAGACTGTGTGTTTAACTTAAATGGATTAGCTCTGGCGGTGTGGCGAGTTTTGAGTACTCGCCATGAACAGGAAGTGGCTCTAACCATTGACCAAATTGACCCAAATTTGTCACGTGTGATAAGAGTCCAGGCCTGAACACAGCCATACATCAATACTGACAAAATGGCATGGCGCCCCCTGTTGGCGACAGGAAATAACGTTTTTTATGCGTTTTTTGAGCCCCTGCTAAGTCCCCTGTTTAACTTAGAAAGACGAAATTCAGTACACAGATGTAACAAAAGATGTACAAAAAAGCCTCCTGGACCCATATCTTAAAACCAACAGGAAGTCGGCCATCTTGAATTGAATGAAAAAACTGAAGGTGCTTTGGGCCATTTTCAGACTTAGTACTTACTACTTAGAACTCCTCCTAGAGATTTAACCCAATTGGCGACAGGAAGTAACATGCTTCATGCAGTTTTTAGCTTAGCCCCTGAAGAAGGTTCAAGTTAGAGAAACAACATTTAATGGGCAGATACTTAATCATTCACACATAATCATATTGCCCCCCAGTGGAAACACAAAGCGACTTTTTTTAATAGTGCAATTGTAATAGGTCAATGGAGAGCATTGATGTTGTTTATTGTGTATTGTTACCAGGGACCCCAAGAACTAATTTTTGTTTATTATTTTACAATTTCCATTTTATAAGTATTTGTATTTGGTACAGAGTTGTATTTGTTAATGTATTTTTCTTAATTGCAGTTATTCAGTTAGTACATGCACTTCATAAGGTACACCAGTAGGTGGAGTCGGTGAGCAAAAACGACGTTATGCTGCACCCGGTTCGGTAGAAGAAGTGTGGTTCTTATTCGTGTGTTGTATTTTGATTGTGTCGGCTCCGGGATAGAGTAAAGCCGGAGCAAGTTTGTATTGAGCAGCCTGAGAAATTGTAGACGGCAAAGAAGTTTCTGAAGCTTGGAAAAGGGTTGAAATAAAGCCAAGTCAAGATAAAAAGACCCTTCAGCGTCCGACTCAGTCTCTGGCTGCAACACAATGTCATGCTGCAAACCATGAGATCCACCTCAAAATTGGCTCTGCCTGACAAGAGAGAATGCTACTAAATGTGAAAAACCCAGGACAACATGCCAGTGTCCGGTGGTTGCAGAAATGCGTGACTCAGACGAGTCCCGCAGCCACCCCAATGTGCGTGGAGATGCGAGGACCCATTCAACGCTGCTTGCAGCTTTAATTTATTATATATTTTCATGGGACAACACTGCAGAAATGACACTTTGATATAATGTAAAGTAGTCAGTGTACAGCTTGTATAACAGTGTAAATTTACTGTCCCCTCAAAATAAATCAACACACAGCCATTAATGTCTAAACCAAGAACATACAGCACTTTACCACTCGGTACAGGCCTCGCCATGGTAAACCAAAAAGTTGAGTACACATGCTCAGCATCTTATCCAGAGGTTGTCCTTGGAAAATAGACATATGAGTGCTGCCAGAAATACTGCAGAGGTTGAAGGGGTGAGGGTTGAGCCTGTCAGTGCTCAGATCATACGCCGCACATTGCATCAAATTGGTCTGCATGGCTGTCAAAGTCGCGTGAGTAAAATAGTGTACCTGTCAGTCTATAAATATCATGTGATGGCCTGAAGCCGGTCTCTTAAGAGCTTCTCGCCCCTTGGAAAAAGGGCCGACATGACCGGCAGTCATCCAGGAATTCACATGCTACATGCATAAACTACATTCTGGAGTAACAGACACCCACCTACTGGTTCACCGTCAATGTCAATGGCAGAATAGATGACAACATACAGGCAATTGGCTCTTCCCTCCACCTCAGACGTATCTGGGGGAGAGTGGTATGCCTTCAGCACCTGGTTAACATAAGCAGGGGGCCCTCTGCAGGACATTTGGCTGCAGGGTTACCCCCAAGCCATCTGCCTTCCACCAAAGACAAACAGGACTAATATAGAGCGCATGGAGCTCACTCACACATTTGTCATCACTGCAAGCAGAAATGCAGTTTTCCTTGACATAGTTCTCATGGTTGCTTCTGTCAAAGGCTCAAAGGGTGGACCACTCAAGGCTTGCAGGACAAGGGACAGGTCCCATTCTGCAGCCCGCATTACCTTCGTAGGGCGTAGCCTCCTGGCACCGCGCAAAAACTGAGCCCCAATAATGCGTGCTAACCAACCTACCGTCAATATGGTCATGATTTACCGATATGGCTGCTACGTTCACCTTCAAGATCGAAGCAGCCTGGCCAGCTTCAAACAGACACTGGAAGTACCACAGTATGTCCGGCAAGGGACAAGAGACAGGTTCTATCCCTGTGTCCCTGCACCATGAAGAAAATGCAGCCCAGCAGTTCCTGTATACCATTTTTGCGGAAGGAGCCCTAGCATTGTGCAATGTCTCAAAAATCAAGGCCTCAAGGCCACTACTAGCTGGCCTTGAGGCCTTGATTTTTCGGGTGAGTTGTGTCCTCTGAGGCACATAGGTCGACTTGGACCTCCCCATACCGATCCCAGATCATCAGCACTATCTGGGGGTTCAGCCTCGTTTCCCCCAGAGGCAGCCTCTGATGTGAGAGGTAATCTGCCACGGAGTTCGCTCTACCTGGGAGGTGCATCGCCCTTAAGGAGGCCAACCGAGGATAAGCCCATTCCCACAATCTCTGGCGCTCCCACAGGGACCCAAGCGAACTTGTGCCGCCCTGATAGTTGATATAAAGCACTGCTGAAGTGTTGTCCGTCTGAATCAGGACATGCTTGCCCCTATAAAAGGGCAAGAAGTGCTTCAGCGTCAAGTAGACAGTCCGAAGTTCGAGGATATTGATGTGGTTTCCCCTCCATTGAGCGCTCCATAGGCCCTGGACTAATCTCCTCTGTCACACTGCCCCCCAACCCTGAGGTGAGGCATCTTTTGTCACCACTTCTCGCCTTGCCAGGACTGAGCTGAGAGGGACACCCTGCAGCAAATACCTGCGATCTCTCCATTGGCGGAGATGCACCAGTCATCTGTGAGTCATCTTGATCTTGACCCACCTGTGTAAGTGTGGGTCCATATGTAGGCTGTTGTAACACCCTTTCAAGGGCTGCAGATGTAGCAGCCCCAGGGGGGTGATGGCGCCAGCATTTTGTTAGATATTCCCAGTTCATTGATTGGAAGCCCCAAGAAGAGAGCTGGAGAGAAGCTGGTCTCAATGCAAGCTTTTTATTCTGGTCACATGTAATGGGACAGCGCTGGGTACACAATGACAGAGTTCAAGCAGGATCTCAGCCAGAATGCACACCAATCAAAACAATACTTTACATTTTATCTTCTTGGGCAGCTAGGCCTGCCCTGTACAGAGGTTGGACTCACATGCAACCGAGTGATTTCTGGACATGAGTATGTGCAGCATTTTTGTCAGAGACGGTAACAAAACCAAATGTGTTTGGGTGTTCTCTAGGCCGTGTGGGTAAGATATTGAAAGAACAGCTTGACCAGAATAGTTGATAAGCATAATTAAAGTACATTGGTGCATCATATGAAAGCTGTGAAGCATTCAGGGTTCAGCTATATTGTGGCTACTCAACAAGGTTAAACAAAACCTTATATAGTGGCATATCACAAGAACATATCCAACACATTGAAAGTAAAATCTAAATACTTGACATGTTGCAAAGATTAAACTAGATAATGCTATAGTGGAATATTTCAACATATATCAGACACTAATAATCAAATTATTATAACAATTCCCAGCAGCCTGAGCCAAGTCTTGACAGTCAGCCTTATCCTGGGATGGAAGTACTGGAGTAGGGACTGAATCCTCTCTACCCGCTCCATTGTGGGACGTGCCTGCACGGACAGTGAATTCAGGGACATGCCGATGAATGTGGTCTGCTGTCACGGATGAGGCTGGCTCTTCTCCCAATTCACGGACATGCCGAGTGTCTTGATATAGATAGCAAGGACTCTGTGTCTGGGTGCAAATAAGCCAGTCATCGAGGCAAGGGAGGATTTTTACCCCCTCTAGACACAGATGTGTTAAGGCTGCCCTCATATATCTTGTGAAAATACGAGGTGCCAGGGACAATCCAGAGGGGAGAATGGCGGGAGAAGAACATAGCATAACTTGGGTTCTCCAGAGGCAGAAGAATGACAGTAGCAGGGGGTGTCAGGCAGGGCCATGGTTGTAGGCACAGCCAGGCTCCACAACCCAGGTGCAGCCACGATCCATGTAAACCTGCAGGACGAGAAAACAAAAGGATTCCGGGAAGAAGTCTAGTCAGTAACATGCAGCAATGAACATGAAGGTTACAGTTGGAGAGGAAGAGGAGGAAAGAGAGGCTCAGTGTATCATTTGTCCCCCGGCAGTCCAGGCCTATAGCAGCACAACTAGGAGCTGGTCCAAGACAGGCCTAAGCCAGCCCTAACTATAAGCTTTGTCAGTAAGGAATGACTTAAGTCTACTCTTAAAGGTAGAGAGGGTGTCCGCCTCCCGGACCAAAACAGGAAGATGATTCCACAGCTTGATAACTGAAGGCTCTAGCTCTCATTCTGCTTTTGGAGAATTTAGGAACTACAAGTAACCCCGCGTTTTGGGAGCGCAGTGCTCTAGTTTGGTAATAAGGTACTATGAGCTCTTTGAGATATGATGGTGCCTGACCATTAAGAGCTTTGTAAGTGAGGAGGAGAATTTTTAACTCAGTACACGTGCTGCAGCATTCTGGATCAGCTGGAGACTCTTTATAGACTTAGTTGGACAGCCTGATAATAAAGAATTACAGTAGTCCAGCTTGGAAGTAACAAATGCATGGACTAGTTTTTCTGCATCTTTTTGAGAAAGAATGGGCCTAATTTTTGTAATGTTACGTGAGTGAAAAAAGACAGTCCTTGACATTTGTTTTGTGTGGAAGTTAATGGACATGTCTTGATCAAAGACAACTCCCATATTCCTGACGGTAGTGCTGTAGGCCACGTTAAAGCCATCCAGGCTAGCTATATCATTAGATACTGCATCTCTAAACTGTTTTGGGCCAAGTGCTATAACTTCAGTTTTATCTGAGTTTAATAGCAGAAAATTGCAGGTCATCCAATTCCTAATGTCCTTGGAGTTTAGTTAGCTGGTTAGTTTCTTCTGGCTTCATTGATAAGCATAATTGGGTATCATCTGCGTAACAATGTAAGTTTATGCAGTGTTTCCTAATAATTTCTCCTAAAGGCAGCATATATAAGGTGAATAATAACAGCCCAAGCACAGAACCTTGAGGAACAGAATGACTAACCTTGGCGTGCCGGGATGACTCATCATTAATATGTAGACAAAATTACCTGTCGATGTCTTTCTCATTTTGTCTTGATTAATGTCAAGTTGTTATGACGAAGACATCCCAAACAATGTCAACTTTGCATCAAAGGTGACATAATTTACAGAATGACACTTAATGACAACATTCATAAGCATGCATAAGGCATCCTTCATCTTAATGACAGATGTCATGACATGGTTATGACAGTGTCACGTCTGTCTCATGCATACCCCTTCAAATAAAGTGTTACTGATATAGGTCTGTAGTTGGCTAAGTAGTCTAAAGTATAGGTCAGATTTTGCAGCTGTTTCTGGGGTTCCTGTATTTAATGATACATTGGTGCCAGTTGAGGGCAAGCAATGACAAATTTTGTCTTTAAAACTTAGAATTCATTAAAGAAGCTCATAAAGTCGTTACTACTGAGTGTTATAGGAATACATGTCTCAGTAGAGCTGTGACTTTCTGTCAGCCTGGCTACAGTGCTGAAAAGAAACCTAGAGTTGTTTCTATTTTCTTCTATTAATGATGAGTAATAGTTTACTCTATATGTTGTAAGACTATCTGTCCAGGCTAAACGAGATTCTTCTAAATTCTAAACGCCATTTTGTTTCAAGAGCGTTCTTAGGTGCTTAAGTGAGACTAGTCTATGCTTAAATGTAGAGCAGGAATTCAGTTACATTAATAGGGAAGATAACAATAATCTTCAGACGTGTCGGAGCACAGACACGCTGTCGCTACCAATAGCACAGTAAAAGGAAGTGAGGCGCTTACTGCATAACAGCTGACCATGCTCAGTAATGCATAAGAATTTCTCTCTTCTTCTCTTACTTTTCTCATACTCCTTTCTCCTCTGCCTTCGCTCAAACTCTCTTGCCATCCTATCAGCTTCCTCCTGTACAATTTCAGCCTGCCCTCTCTCTGCGAGCCCTTTCTTTCTGACCTTTTGTCCTTCCCTCTAATTCCATAAGATCTATTGTCTCTAAGTCTGGTGCACCCAAGCTTCTCCAGTCTCTACCTCCTCTCGTTACCTTTCCCCACTTCCCCATATCTAACTGTCTGTCACCTTCTGCTATTTTTTTTTTTATCTCTGTCTCGTTTCCTGCTCCTGTTCCTGTTCATACATTTTCTATGTCTGGTTTGAAACTGGAGTGGCAGGGTGCAGAAATTGAGCTATGGCCCCAACCCCCTGACCACCAGCTTCTGGCCTTGGTGGATTGAGTAAGGTTTTGAAGGGTACAGCAGTTTCTTCATCCGCTTCACTGGTCTCTAAGAGACCTGCCACTTTCAATACTGCCACCTGAACCTGAGATTCTGTCTGTGTCTATGTCTTTTTAAGAGCTTTTCTCATGTTATTAAGTTTGGTGAAAACTTGAGCAACTCCTGCAATTTTTACTCGCAGCAGCTGTGATTAGGCCAATTGGTAGCAATGGATTTTGATGCTCTGGGTCTGATTCTGTTTCCGTGTCACCTCGCATTTGATTGAGCTGATTTATCGCAGCCTGATACGGTGGAAGGCTTTCCCTGGGTGCATAAGGCCGGAGGAGCTGTTAGTGTCAGTTTTGCTGTTGTTTCATAATTTTACCGGTAAGGCGACTTCCTGAATGTTGCCCGGCATCCGTGACATTAACCTGACACGTTTTGTAATCATCTTCCATATCTCTTATTCTATTTTTTGCAGTCCACGTCTTTATGCCTGTTGTATGTTTTGTTTGTTTTTCATTCACAGGTTGACTCAAACTCTGTGAAACCTCTGCTAAACTGTCTAGATGACATTAAGGCCTGGATGGCCCTTAACTTCTTGAATTTTAATGAGAGCAAGACTGAAGTCATGGTTTTTGGTGGCACCTCTGTAACGTCTCCTGTGAATCTGGGTTCTCTGGCCCAGTATGTCAAGCCTACCATTAAGAATTTAGGGGTAAAAGTTGACTCAGACCTTAAGCTCGACAGTCAGGTTAAGGCTGTAGTTAAATCAAGCTTTTTTCAGTTGAGGCAGCTGGCCAAAATAAAGCCACTTCTTCAGAAGAAGCATTTTGAAATGTTAATCCATGCCTTTGTCACCACTCGGCTGGATTATTGCAACGCGCTTTATGTTGGAGTTAGTGGGTCCTCTGTTGCTCGTCTCCAGCTAGTACAGAACGCTGCTGCACGTCTTTTAACTGGAACACGTAAACATGAGCACATTTCACCCATTTTAGCATCACTCCACTGGCTGCCTATACATTTTAGGATTCATTTTAAAATTCTTTTATTTGCTTTTAAAGCCCTAAATGGCCTTGCCCCACCCTACCTCTCTGAGCTGCTAAAACCCTACTCACCCACCCGCGCCCTCAGGTCAGCCAATCACCTGCTCCTGATGATGCCTAAAACTCGGCTGAAGCTCAGAGGTGACCGTGCTTTTGCCGTTGCAGCACCAAGGCTTTGGAACGACCTGCCGCTGCACATTCGGCAGGCCTCCTCACTGCCTCATTTTAAAACTCTTCTTAAAACCCACTTGTTCTCCCTGGCTTTTAACGCTGTGTAGATGCTGATTTTATGTGTATTTTAATGTATTTTATGCATTTTATTTTATGTTGTTTATTTATGTATCTGTACAGCACTTTGGCCCCTCTGTGGTTGTTTTAAAACGCGTTATAAATAAAGTTGGATTGGATTGGATGGATTCACGAGATTTTCAACAGATCATCATCTTATAGGTATAATGGGACCCCCCCAAGGTCCCATTATACCTTCACTCTGCATGTGTTTTGCCCATTTAATTAATTTTTGGGCCTGTCATTGCTTGTTATATGTTCAATTTGTCTCTCATAAATTTTTCTCATCAAAAATCCTACTGTACCAGGCTTACAGTTACTCCACTTCTCCACCATCCTCCTGTCAGACAGTTTTACCGGTATTTAATCACAATACACACAGCAAAAATTTGCCACACGCACTGACCGTGGTCACCTGAGGTTTGTCTGGGTGTTGCTATCCTCGCAGCCAGGGAGACAGGGGACTCAGTAATTATACTGATGGCGCACCTGCCATGGCCTGTGAGTGAAGTGGATTATCAACCCTAGTCTATAACAAAGTCAGCAGGGACGGAGGCGATAAACTCCACTGTATTATTCACCAACAAGTTCTCTGTGCCAAACATCTGAAATATGATCATGTTATGAAATCTGTGGTAAAGGCTGTTAATTCTTTTCACTCCAAAGCCCTTTGCCACCACCAGTTTCAACAGTTTCTACTCAATATCCAGGCTGAATACGACGCTGGATGGCTCAGTCAGGGGTCTGCACTGCAGTGCTTCTACTCTCTAAGAAAGGAAAGGGACAACCGATGCCAGAACTATCTGATCCTGTTTGACCGCTTGATTTTGGATTTTTTGACATAACACGACATCTGAATGCGCTGAACACAAGCCTTCAGGGGCAAAATGCAGTGGTAAGCCAACTGTATTCAAACAGCAAAGCCTTTGGGACCAAGCTGCTACTTTTCCAAAGGCACCTGTTACAAACACAGCCCAATACCACACATTTTCCATCGTTGCAGGAAATAATGAAAAGTTTTCCACAGAACAATATCAGTGTGCAAATGAGGAGGTATGCAACAGATATTGCCCTTCCGGGACTTTGCAGCTATTGAAAATGAGAACTTTTTTTTTTTTCCTCCTCTTTCTCTGTAAACCCCAATGACGTTGTCTAAAAAATTAACCCAGACTACTGGATTGGATTGTATTCAATTTATTGTCATTGCACAAAGTACAGGTACTAAACAACGATATTTAATTTTTACAGCATAAACATGGGGAGAGAAACCCAGCATAGGCAAGCAGCCATCCACTCCTGCAGCTGTCATCAGCACTGGCTGG
>CAFUXE010000182.1:223114-238877 GCA_903364295.1 Serranus cabrilla | reverse complement strand
CCCCCCCCCCGGCAACACAATCTCAGTGCCTCAAGTCTGCTATGGGTGTTAAGCGATAACACAGCAGTTGCCATGGAGACAACCTTGGTTGGTTCCGGACAGAGTCAACAATCCGCAGGTGTGAAGAGGGGAAAGGAATGCAAGAGCGTCTCACTGGAATGACTTCCGGGGGAGTCTTCGTACAGCACTGGCCTTGGCCGAGGCCAGGGAGGGATGAGGGGAGCCAAAAGCAGATAAGATTGGGGTTGTTTGGGCTTCGCACGAACAGTGACGATCCAATTTTACTCACTGCTGTCTGGCCCGTTCTGGTCCCTTAAACGATCAATATCCCTTTGCAAAGCCGAAAACTTCTCTGTAGTGTTATCCAGTTTGCGGTCTAAAGCCACAGTCTACGTACTGCCAGCTCTGCCCAACGCTTCAATATTTGGGGCAGCTTAATGGGACTGTTGACAGCCGCCATCATTTTCATGTTTCCTCCATACACCAGGGCAATGCCTAATCCAATCAGCAAAAGACCTGTAATCATGAATCCGAAAAGGTAGATGTCTTCAATGTCCTCCACAGAAAGTGCACTCAGGCACACGGCATGCCACGCTTCCAAGCATCCATCGTGTAGCCTGCTGGGAACGTTCCATCAGGACAGTTTCCTCGTCGAGAAGATGGTGTCAATTGCGTTTAGAGACCAATTAATCAATTCCATGATTTAAGTTTGGAGAGCAGTGCAGAGAGAGTTTCTCAAAAGTATAAAAGTTCTCCATTAGAATTTTTGAACAGAGCCTAAAATTCAATCAATTTTTGTTTTCTATCTGATTCAAATCAAATAACATTCATTGCTCAAAAAGTAAAGGGAACACTTAAATAAAAAAATGTAACTTCAAGTCAATCACACTCCTGTGAAATCAAATCATCCATTTAGGAAGCAACACTGATTGACAATCAATTTCACATGCTGTTGTGCAAATGGTATAGACAACAGGTGGAAATTATAGGCAATTAGCAAGACACCCTCAATAAAGGAGTGGTTCTGCAGGTCGTGACCACAGACCACTTCTCAGTTCCTATGCTTTCTGGCTGATGTTTTGGTCAATTTTGAATGCTGGCTGTGCTTTCACTCTAGTGGTAGTGTGAGACGGAGTCTACAACCCACACAAGTGGCTCAGGTAGTGCAGCTCATCCAGGATGGATCATCAATGCAAGCTGTGGCAAGAAGGTTTGCTGTGTCTGTCAGTGTAGTGTCCAGAGCATGGAGGGCGCTACCAGGAGACAAGCCAGGACATCAGGAGACGTGGAGGAGGCCGTGGGAGGGTGACAACCCAGCAGCAGAACCGCTACCTCCGCCTTTGTCCAAGGAGGAACAGGAGGAGCACTGTCAGAGCCTTGCAAAATGACCTCCAGCAGGCCACAAATGTGCATGTGTCTGCACCAACAGTCAGAAACAGACTCCATGAGGGTGGTATGAGGGCCCGACGTCCACAGGTGGGGGTTGTGCTTACAGCCCAACACGGTGCAGGACGTTTGGCATTTTCCATATAACACCAAGATTGGCAAATTCGCCACTGGTTCCCTGTGCTCTTCACAAATGAAAACAGGTTCACACTGAGCACATGTGACAGATGTGACAGAGTCTGGAGACGCCATGGAGAATGTTCTGCTGCCTGAAACATCCTCCAGCAAGACCAGTTTGGCAGTGGGTCAGTAATGGTGTGGGGTGGCATTTCTTTGGGGGACCTCTATGCGCTCGCCAGGGGTAGCCTGACTGCCATTAGGTACCGAGATGAGATCCTCAGACCCCTTGTGAGACCATCAGTATTCAAGACAATGCTAGACCTCATGTGGCTGGAGTATGTCAGCAGTTTCTGCAAGACGAAGGCATTGATGCTATGGACTGGCCCACCTGTTCCCCAGACCTGAATCCAATTGAGCACATCTGGGACATCATATCTCGCTCCATCCACCAACGCCACGTTGTACCACAGACTTTCCAGGAGTTAGCTGATGCTTTGGTCCGGGTCTGGGAGGAGATCCCTCAGGGGACGATCCTCCACCTCATCAGGAGCATGCCCAGGCATTGTAGGGAGGTCATACAGGCTTGTGGAGGCCACACACACTACTGAGCCTCATTTTGACTTGTTTTAAGGACATTACATCGAAGTTGGATCAGCCTGTAGTGTGTTTTTCCACTTTAATTTTGAGTGTGACTCCAAATCCAGACCTCCATGGGTTAATAAATTTGATTTCCATTTATCATTTTTGTATGATTTGGTTGTCAGCACTTTCAGCTATATAAAGAACAAAGTATTTAATAAGAATATTTCATTCATTCAGATCTGGGATGTTGTGGTGACACACAATATAGAGACATTCACGAAAGGCTGCGGCCCCTTTAAGAAACCGGTGGGAGAATGGGGAGGTGCTTACATTAGAGCCAGCTTGGAGAGTTGTGAACTGTGTTGTATGAAACGCCAGAGCTGTAACCTTGTTGTTGTTGTTCTAAGTGAGAGTAAACAGACTCAACTCAAGTTCCTCAGTCTCGTCTGTTACCTGCTCCCACATTGGTGACCCTGACGTGATGACAAGCATGCTTTCTGACAACAACGCTGAGGTCGCCGCTCCGGCAGTCGGCGGTGCTAACGGTGGAGCTGCTGTTAGCGCTAGCATCAACGCTATGATGGTCAAGCTGCCTGACTTCTGGCAGCACAGCCCCCGGCCGTGGTTTCAACACATCGAAGCTTAGTTTGGGCTGAGAGGCATAACGCAGGATGTTACAAAGTACTTCCATGTGGTGGCGGCGCTCGATGCTCCGGCGACAGCCCGGGCGATGGGATTGCTGGAAGCCCCGCCGGCTGTAGGCAAGTACGACGCTCTCAAAACATTCCTTCTGAAACTTTACAAGCTGTCGGAGATCGAGAAAGCGGACCGGCTGCTGTCACTCAACGGCCTTGGCGACGGCAGACTGTCTGAGTTAATGGAGAGGATGTTGGCTGTTTTGGGCTCGGCAGACCCTGCTTTCCTTTTCACCCATGTTTTCCTGTGACAGCTCCCGGCGCCTGTGCGCACTGCGCTGGCGTCCTCACCTCTCTCTTCCACCAAAGACTACCGCACGCTGGCTGCTGAGGCGGACAGGATTTTCCTCGCCAACAGGCAGTTGTTTGTTCACGCACTGCTTCCTGCGAATACCTCGCCTGATGAGGCCGGCACGGCGGCCGCGGTGTCGGCTCGCCGGCAACGTGAAAACGGACTTATTATCACAACAGGTTTGGGTCCAAGGCCAAGCAGTGTCACCCGCCCTGTAATTTCGGGCTTCAGGGAAACGCCAAGGCCAGCGCTCATTAGCGGCTGTGAGTGCTGGCGGGAAGAGCAAGCTGTTGTTTATCATGGACACCTTGAGCGGCCGTCGATTCTGGAGCTCAACGTAGCATCCTTCCTGCATCAGCCATGGACACTATTCCTGGAAGACACGGCCCCCAATGAACACCGCGAATGGCACGCCAATACGCACCTACGGCACTAGGTATGTGCAGGTGTGTTTTGGCAGGCGCCATTTTGGCTGGGACTTTGTTATGGCTGATGTCTCAGTTTCCCTGCTGGGTGCGGATTTCCTGTGTGCTTTCAGGCTGCTAGTGGACGTTACGAACTGCCGTTTGATTGATTCTGTCTCTTTTGCTACTTACTCGTGCACGCTGGGAGGTACAGAGACACTTGGCCTGTCAAACATGCTTGCTGCTGGGGATTTGTATCAGTGCCTCCTCGCCGAGTTCCCTGACCTCACCACCCCTACCTTCTCATCAGCGGTGGCCAAGCATGGTGTGGAGCACAATATTACCACCGTGGGATCCCCAGTCTACGCACGCGATCGGCGTCTCGACTCCGCTAAGCTGGCAATCGCCAGGGAAGAGTTTGCCGCCATGGAACGCCTCGGCATTGTGCGCCGCTCAAATAGCCCCTGGGCCTCCCCCCTGCACATGGTGACTAAGGCGGATGGTGGTTGGCGCCCCACTTTCGCCGCCTCAACAACGCTACGACCCCTGACCGGTGTCCTGTGCCGCACATTCAGGATTTCTCCGCCCATCTGGCAGGGGCCACCATCTTTTCCAAGGTGGACTTGGTGCGTGGCTATCACCAGGTACCGGTCCACCCATCGGATGTGCCCAAGACCGCCGTCATCACTCCCTTTGGACTGTTCCTGCGGATGCCCTTTGGCCTGAAGGGGGCAGCACAGACCTTCCAGAGGCTAATGGACTCTGTGCTACGGGACATGCCTTTCCTGTTTGTTTATTTGGATGACATTCTTGTGGCCAGCCCGACCATGGAGTAACACCTGGCACACCTCCGGCAGTTGTTCAATCAGTGAACATGGCCTCATCATGAACCCGGCCAAGTGCCAGTTTGGTCTGTCGTCCATTGACTTCCTGGGACATTCCATCTCTTCCAAGGGGGCTGTCCCTCTCCCTGCCAGAGTGGCTGCAGTGGCTGGTTTCCCACGCCCTAGCACCGTGAAGTCCCTGCAGGAATTCCTAGGCATGGTGAACTTTTACAACAGGTTCATTCCCCCTGCTGCTCACCTCTTGCGGCCCTTGTACAGGGCCCTTAGGGGCCGGGGCCCGAGGGATGGGTTGGACTGGTCTCCTGAGATGGACGCAGCTTCGGTGATGCCAAAGCTGCACTGGCCAACGCCACTTTGCTGACACACCCGTCCCCCACAGCCATGGTTGCCCTAACAACAGACGCCTCTGACTGTGCTGTCGGGGCGGTGTGTGAGCAGTGGGTAGACTGCGCCTGGCAGCCACTCGCATTCTTCAGCAGACAGCTTTGTGACAAGAGAGGAAGTACAGCACCTTCGACCGGGAGCTCCTGGGCCTTTTCATCACCATCTGTCACTTCAGATTTCTGTTGGAGGGCCGCAGTTTCACAGCCTATGTGGACCACAAGCCGCTGACATTTGCAATGGCCAAGACCTCTGAGCCGTGGTCCGGCCGTCAGCAGCGTCAGCTCTCTGCCATATCCGAGTTCACCACGGATATCCAGCATGTGGCAGGCAAATGCAACTCTGTTGCCGACTGCCTCTCCCGGGCGGGAGCTGGATCTGTTCACCTGGGGCTCGACTATGCTGCCATGGCTGCGGACCAGGCCGCCGACACGGACGTTCAGGTCTACGTACAGCCACCACAGGGTTGCAGTTGAAATATGTGACATTTAATAACACCAACGCCACACTCCTCTGCGACATCTCCACTGGCCAACCACGTCCAATGGTGCCCGCTGGCTGGCGGCGCCGTGTTTGCGACGCTGTCCACAGTCTTTCCCATCCTGGTGTGAAGGCATCTATAAAGCTGGTGGGTGCTAAGTTTGTATGGCCCGGCCTCAGGAAGGACGTAAAGGGCTGGGCTGGCTCCTGTGTGGCGTGCCAGCGTGCTAAGATACACCGTCATACCAAAGCTCCCTTGGCGCCGTTTCTGGTGCCAGAGCGGCGTTTCGACCATGTGAATGTGGACCTGGTGGGCCCCCTACCCCTCTCCCGCGGGTTCACACACCTCCTTACAATGGTGGACCGGACCACCAGGTGGCCAGAAGCTGTTCCCCTGTCATCAACAACTGCTGTTGAGGTGGCACGGGGGTTCATTGGGTCCTGGGTGGCCCGGTTTGGCACGCCGGTTGCTACAGGCCTGGGTGTGAAGCTCCATCACACCACGGCGTATAACCCGTAGGGCAATGGACTTTGTGAGCGGTTTCACCGCTCCATGAAGGCCACTCTTCGGGCCAGCCTCATAGACAATAACTGGGTTGACCGGCTCCCGTGGGTCATGCTTGGACTCCGCTCAGCCCCTAAAGAAGACCTCCAGTCCTCGTCTGCTGAGCTGGTGTACGACCAGCCGTTGCGGGTCCCAGGACTGCGTCACATCGGACTGGGCTCAGGGACAGTGCCAACACCTTCACTCCTGTCCCTACGCCACATCACTGTCTTCCACGATTCCATGTCCCCAAGGATCGGCCAGGTACGTCTTCATCCGCCACGATGGCCACCGTACCCCCCTACGGCCCCCCTACGACGGACCTTTCTGTGTCCTGGAGGCAGGGCCTAAGAACTTTTTGGTGGATTTGGGGGGCAAGCCGGAGCAGGTCACGGTGGACCGTCTCAAGCCTGCCCATTTGGACCTGGTCGAGCCGGTTGACCTGGCCAGGCCCCCACGTCGGGTGACCCCCTGCCCCTGCCCCCCTGTACCTGCTCCCACAATGTGTTATTTTAGTGTTCCCTTTATTTCTTTGAGCAGTGTATTTTCATTTTTTGATCCAATCGAAAAACGAAAGAACGAGTGATGCATAGATTCATCTGGCCCTCTAATAAGATAACTGTTAGTGACATTTGTAAGAAAAATTAATGTAAAATGCATATATATCTGTTAAAATTGCTTATAATAATGTACAAAAAGAAACAAATGAATGTGATCATGTGTAATAACTTCTCCTGCATTGATCACTTCCAATATGCTACCACTTTTTTGAAGAATACACAGGTGAAATCACTGTTGTTGCCGAGATCACAGTTGAAATCAAATTTGTTTCAGTGATCACAGGTGTACTAAAATTAAGAGACACCTGAAATATTATTCTGTGTAAAAGATACTGTTATAATAGTAAAGTAAATATAAAATATATAGATAACTCGCTCAGCTCAGGTACACAGAGCAACTGACTCTGAATAACAAATGACAACTAACAAATAACTAATATTTTGTCCCTCCCGTTTCACGGGCAGAAGACACTGTTCATTGTATAAATCTCAGTCTCTTCCTTCTGAGTATTGGACAGTGACTTTTGAGCTCTAGTGACTGCTTATAGCGCTTTAACACTACAGGTTATCGTTCACCTGTTCATACACTGGTGGCTGAGGCCACACATGCTGCCACCTCCCACTATCACCATGAAATTCTCCCATGACGCAGTATCAGGAGCAATTTAAACTTCAATGTTTCAAACGTCACATGCTGACAATGTCTAATGAAACTGAATATGTGTTTCACGGGTTTAACAAAATAAATGAGCCATTATAATTTGAACAGTTGAGGAGTTTTAAAGTTACCTATCAATCTAGTAGTATTCAAAAATCAAAATATGACAAAATGGGGGTTATGACAGAACGTTCTATGATGCTATATGATGGATCAATTGAATTAAAAAACACCTTTATGCTGGCATTTGGTGCATATGTAGTGGAACAACATAATGCCACAGAGTCCTTATAACCAAACTAACAATACATTCCTTGTCAGTAAACAGGCCCATTGTAGCCTGGAAAAACAACTGATTATCATTTATAAGTACATATCTGCCTCCTCACTAGAGCCTTCCTGGAATTATCCAGAAAAGAGGACAGAACTCTGACAATTAAACAAAAATCACCAGCTGTCATTTTAAAATTGGACATCAAGATATATGCAAAACATAGCCTAACCATCACTTCTTATAGAATTTGCAGCGAAAAATATCACCAAGAGAACAAGGAGATGTATGGAACTCACACACACACACACACAAACACACACACGCACACACACACACACAAACAAACAAACAAACAAACACACACTGCACCGCAAAGCAAGATCATAGTTTGTTTTTGACAAGATACAGTAATGCTAACATTGACCCATTGTGACACCATGCTTAATAATAATAATAATAATAATAATATAATAATTTTTCTGTACAGTTAACAAATATACAGACTAAGGTGTGAATGGCCTTCTGGCACTGATCATGTAACTTTTCCAGTGTCTCTTCTCTGGAGCTCTCCCCCTTCTGTGACCGCTGTCATGCCATCAGCCTCTTCTCTGCAGCAGCTGTTGATTAACCTCCTGCAATTTCCTTCCTTTCTCACAGTTTCTCAAGTATAACACTTATAGGCTTTAAAGAATATTAACTATCAAGACTGAACGGTGATCCTGAAGGCAGAATGTTGGTTTATCAACCACTATAAGAAGAAAAAAACAACAACCAAAGAGCTGGCTCTGTGATTGGAGCCAGGTTGGACACCATGGAGGAGGTAGTGGAGAGATGCACTGTCAAGATGTTTGAGACCATCTAGAACAGAGGTTGGAGTCCGGATCATCCGCTGCACAGCACCTTTGTGGATCGGAGAGGCAGCAGTGGACGTCTTCTCTCTCTCCGTTGCAGGACGGAGAGATTTAAGAGATCCTTCACTCCTTTAGCCATCAGGCTTTTTAATTCAAGAGTCAACAGACTAAATGAATTTCCCCTTGGGATAAATAAAGTAATTTTGATTTAATTTGGATTAAATAGCAGTATTTTAAATAAGAAGCAAGTCAATGTTGACTTCTTATACAATTACCAAGGATGGTTAAAATAATGCTCCCTTTGAAAATCTTTTTTTCATTTCTATGGGTGGAATGAGCAGATTATAATTATGACCAAAAATGGAGAGCCAATGCTGAGCTCCAACCTCTGTTCTTAATGTTGCTTTCTCACGTGATATTTTGCTTGATTTTCCAACATTTTTTTGTAGTTACATGTGTAGGCTAATTCTGCTTGGGCTATTTGTTTTTATCAGATGGATTGACATAAAACTTTTCATTATCAAGGAAACATCAATCAGTGAGATGGGCCCAAATATTTAGCAAAAAGTGAATTTTTAAATTCTAGGTTAGACTTATTCCCAGTGGGACACTGCATCACACAGTGACAACTTAAATCAAGGGCCCTGTTTCTGTAAATCTGTTAACCTTTAATAAATGGAGCCTAAGTTAACACAAAGTTGTAGTAGGCCTCAAGTGAAAGAGTTTGATAAAAGAGGGAAGATATAGTGAGGAGGACAAAGTGGGGTCATTGAGTTAAAAAAAAAAAAAGGATCAAAAGGGACAGGGATGGAGTGAATCGGTGAAAAGCAAAAGCAAAGTTAAAAAGAAGAGAGGGAGATGGTGAATGTAGCACTATTCTTGTCTGCCGCAGCCTACCGGGGAGGGGGAGGGGGAGGGGGGGTTACTGCTGTGCAGCCCGAAGCTTGACGCGGGACGTTTCTGGTCTCGAGCACAGCGGATTTACTCCATCTGGCACGCGCATGATGATAGAAATTAATATGGAATGATAACGACCGACTGTGTGAGATGGGCAGGCGTTGAGATCAGCTTTAACTTCCTCCGGTATCGGCTCAGCTTCGAAATGGTAGGACAAAACCTGTTCCGGTACAATAATGTAGTAGAGTGCCCCTTCCTATTGGTGTGCTGTTTCGTGTTTTCCCAAAAAGACGCAATGCGAGGAGTTGGAGTGACTAACATCACTACGCAGCTCAAAGTACAGCAGAAAGCGGCGGTAGTTGCATCCATTTCTCTCAAAGTCAGCAAGCCTAAACCTCGATTTTTATCAGCTCTTTAGTGTGCAGAGCCGCCCAATCATTATAGTCTGAAAAGTGACGCCTGTCTATTGGAGTAATCTGTCCCTGATTTTCATTCAAAAAACTCGCAAATAAAATACCCCTTGCACTCCGGCAAATATACACGCCTGTCATAGCACAACTTCGAAATAATGTTGAATTATCAGGATCCACTCTTGCATTCGGCACTCAAATGAAACGCGAAACAACTCATGCTTGAATAATATCTAAACTTTTAGAATCGGTTCACCCCTTCTGCCAATTGGCATCATTTCCCCCAGCGCGTTGTGCAGGGCGGAAGCCAGCAGCTTGAAACGGTTATGAAAGTTCATGTTATGGTGACTCAAAGACATTTTTGAGTATTTAATATGGGCCGAATTTTCCAAAAGACCATCAAACAGCAGATGGTTTCATATCACGCATGAGATGACAAGTATGTGGGGATATTAAACAAGTCAATTTTAAACTCCTATAGTTTTAAATGAAGTTTGGAGCAACGTCGCCTCCGTGTGGGCGAACGGGGCGTATTGATGTTAAGCCGGCAAATGTGGTTTCCGACCCCTGGCGGTTACCGGATAACATGCTACGTGTTTGCCTGCGGGTGAAAGTTGTTAACTTTGGGGTTTATGTTGAGAGGGTGTAGCAGCAGTCCCATCTGCATACACTTAGGTCGTCCCGTGGGATAGCGGAAGGCCAAGTCGAAGTTCAGCTCAAGCAGTCTTCTCTGTTTGTGTGCGCGCGCGCGTGTGTGTTAGTCAGCAGAAAATGGCCGCAGTCGAGGCCAGTGGGCTGAGTTAGAATGACAGGCCGACATAGGGCCTCCTGTTTCGGCATACAGCTGGGGCAGAGTGGCACTGGAATAAACACTCAGCCACTCAGGAGTTAGCCCTCTTGACAACAGCTCAGATACCACGAGAGAGAACACATCCAAACGATGCCCCTCCGTCCTCACGAGCTCCAGTAGGCTATATGATATTATTTGAGAATAAACTGCAGAACTTATTGCTGTGGCCATATTCTCCTGAACACAGCTTGCAATGCCCACACGGCTGGGATAAAATGAGACTGTTTGATGCCTTCATGTGGCAGTGTTTGTTAGTTTATTAGGCCTAAATAAAGCTGCTCCAGTTGAAAAATCATACAAGCCTTTTTTTCATGTCACAATAACCGTAAATTATGACAGTAAAAATGAGTTAAAGGACTTATCATGAATACTCTTATAAGTGAAAATGTTTTATTAACAAATGAGTAGTGACAACAGTTTCTAAGCATAACAACAAACACTTTAAAATATAAATATTTTCCTTTTGGGTTAATTGTAAAACTGCATAGACCTGTGCATTGTCTAATTGATCGTTTTGCACGTTACAGTCACATCCCTCTGATACATATGTATATGAGTAGTTTTATTGTTCAGTCTATTTTTCTTAATCCATCTATAGACTGTGAACTTGTCAGTGCATGTCAGTGTTGTGGTAGTTTTATGTACTGTGTGTTATTACAATAATGTTAAAGCTGTTACATCAATTCTAAAGCATTTGCTTTAAAAACGGTACACAATTTTTATTATAAGATTGTTATTAATGATTAATATAGTGCTGTTGAGAAGTTTAATCTATAAGAATTCATTGTATTTCTTGAAGTGGTCATATTTTAGATGTAAAATCTTTATTTTAAGTAGACCTACTATACCCTCTATAGTAACTATGGTGGAAAAACAATGTAGTGACAGAAAAGTAAAAATCTCCCTCTGTGAATGGAGTTGAAGTAGGCTATGTACCCTCAAATACAAATACTCAGAACAAGCACACATTTGTGTGGTACTTGAAGATATAGTAACATTCCACTACTGTTTTGGGAGGCACATCATAGTGAATGGACAGTTGTTTTCACTGTGAATCTTGCTCTGTTACCTATCTCTGTTACCACCGCCTCACCATGCAAGAGAACACCTACACTGTGTGTGTGTGTGTGTCTCTGCGTGTGGATCCTGAGGTAAACTATATTGTGCTGCCTGCAGCTGCTATGACTTTAAGCCTGTCGTTTGGGATGGGCTAAGTATATCACATCATTTCACTTCTCTTCTTTTATTCTTTGCCCCCTCATCTTGTTCCCTTCTTGAAATGACAACGTCCTCCCGCCGTGCTCCGTTAGCCCTCTGGCCATGCTCTATACACAATGATTACTCCAAACTTTCTCTGTGCTTTTCTCCATGCGGAGCTTTTTTTCTGAAGCCTTTACTTTTCTGGCGTGTCATCATTTCTTGAGTTAACGCACTGGTAGCTTTCGTCATCCGGAGCTCTCTTAGATTTGGATTGTTAAAAGAGCCCAGGGAATGCAGTGTTTTCTCTAACCCAGAGCTACTGCTGCTGAAGTGTGCAGAAGCAAACGTCAAGCCATGGGATTTTTGTGTTAACACAAAGCCTGCTCTGATTCAGCTGCTTCTCATCAACGTGATGTTTTCATCTCTCTCTCTGTCTCAGGTAAACGTGTCCTGTGTTAATCAGAAGCTAACTCTAACCATGACACTGTGTGTACGAACCATTCCCAGCTGCACTGGGAGTCATTGTGCAGTGAAGGGCAGGGCAGACACAGACATGAATTAAAGATTGATATCAGGAGCAGGTAGTGAAGGGTGCACCGGGCCTGTTTCAACTAACGTGGTTATTAGCTTGAACTTGCAGAGAGGATCTAGATCTTCTGTGCAGTGTGTGGGTGAGCTCGTCTGCTGTGTGTGTGCGAGTAAATGTTTCCATCTGGGGGACTTGACAAAAACCTCAGAGCTGCAGACTTCTTCCATCGTTTCCTACCATGTGACACATTAAACTGTTATTCAAGCTGTTTTGAAAGAAACTTTTAAATGGTCCTACCAGATATAATATACATCATATACACATGCCTACTCGTCACATTAAGACATCTAAATTACTAACCTGAAGACAAAAGAAGTATAGTGTTTCCAACTTGTGGTTTTTGATTTCCATTAAATATTTCTAATATGAAATCACAAGGGCAGCAAGCTAGAGTATTTTAAGTGTCCCAATCCCCGGCAACAATGTCCAGCTCCTTCTGGGGGAGTCAGAGGCTTTCCCAGGTCAGATAATCCCTCCAGTGTGTTCTGGGTCAACCCAGGGGCCTCTGACCAGTTGGATGTTCGACACCCGGAACACCTCTAAAGGGAAGTAACCAGGAGCCATCCTTACATAATGCCCAAACCACCTCAGCTGGCTCCTTTTGACGCCAAGCAGAAACGGCTCTACTCCAACTTCCCTTTGGATATCTGTGCTCCTTATCCTTTCTCTAAGGCTAGGCCTCCCTAGACAGCTATGTCCTATAATAGTACTGTCAACATAAACAAAATCAGACAATCTTTAGTTTTGTTATATATTTTTTTCATTACCTGATGCATGTATTATTTTAATTTATTTTCTCCCACAGCAACAGTGTGAATCAGTGGTGACAGCCCTGTGTCTGAGTCCTTACACAGTAAAATCAGCATTGTTCATTTAACACTGAAATAGTTAATTTTAACACCAGTGAACATATGGTCCTTATCTACACAATGTAAAAAATACACTGAAGATAGTCTTTAATTTTCAGAGTTAATTTAACTCTGGTAAGAGTTAATTTTTTTTTTTTTAAACAAAACTACACTGTGAAGTGTTAATCAAGTTTTACACTATGACGGAAATAACGCTCATAGTAGGGCTGGTCGATATGGCCTAAAATCAATATCACGATATATTGAGCAGTTCACCTCAATAACCATAAATAGACTATAACTACTCCACTGCCACTGTGCAATAAAAGTTTCGCCATTAGATGGGGCTGTGGCAGTTATATTGATACTATGACTCCCCTGGACCTATTTATTGCAATTATTTTGCAATTTTAAAGGACTGTAAAACTACACTGTCTGAAAATTAATAAAGAAAATACAAATGAAGTACTTTTAGTTCTTAAGATTTATTGAACAGTTGATAAGCACAAATTACTTGGAATGAGAACGACTGAATACATTGAAAAATATACACGGTAAAACCAAAACGTGTATTATTCATTTTATTTGACATGCTTGAAGGCAATGTTATTGCTACAGCTTAATGGGCTAGCGTTAACAGGCTAGTGTTAGCTTACTCAGTTTTAATAAGAATATAATTGCCTTCCATAGCAACCAAGACGAGCACCACACATGTGTTGTACCAGTGGTGTTTGGGTGACAGTGTCAGCTCGAAAAGCCAGGAGCAACATCTGTAAGGAGAAGATGTATTCTGCCGTTGTTGTTATTGTAGTTGCTGAGAGAGCGGAGGCGTATACAGTGACGTAATGACGTGGCTCTCGAGCCTGTGGAAAAGCAAACTGGGTCGGAGCTGGTCTGCAAATTGAACCCTTTTTGTTACAGACTGGATGGGTTGGAGTCGCGTCTCTGACGTAGTCCCCTTAAAGGGACACGAGAACCTAACCTACCTACACACAACTAAAACCAACTTTTCTTTTCTTTTCTTTTTTTAAACACTGAATATACCAACATGGACGAATTGACGTCGGTTATTGTCGTACATTTCGGTATCTGTAAATTTACGGTTTATTGTCCAGGCCTTACTCATAGTGTTACTTATATTTGACACTGAACATTTTTAAGTGTTAATCAGAATTTACTTTTAGAAATGTACTCTTCATTAGTGTTAAACCTATTTCACACTAAGAGTTGATTGGGAAATTACTCCCAAGAGTGTTAGTTTTCAATTATCAAGTGTTAAACATAAAACTTACTAATTATAAGAGTTACTCTGACTAAACACCTTGTGAATATTATGTACCGTTCAACAGAATAACTTTGTTTTGCAATTTCCTACTTTACCGCATCAAGTTAACATTTAAAACAAGTAAAACTTAAAAGAGGAAACACAACAAACACCATTTTATCCGTGTCTTTACCAATTTATTTAAAATAAAAGCAACCTATAGTTTTACACAAAAACAAGTTCCCTTTTTCTCAAGTTTTGTGATGCAAATGCAACTTAACAAAGTTCACTTCCAGTTCAAAAGAAAAAAAAAAATACAAATAGATACAAATGAAATTCAACCAATGGTTTTTATAAGACATGGTACATTTCAAAATTATGGAAATCTTAAAAGCTTCTTTTATGACAGCCAAATTTATAGCCAAATTCCTTGGTATTTTTCTACATCTCATCCTGCTAACAAGATTATCCAACAGAAAAATCAGATGCAAACGTTAATCTATCTAATTCAAGGAACGTCTGTAATTCCTGTGGAACGCGTAACTCGCTGACTGTTAGTCAGATCGACCTGAAATTTTCGATACAGCTCGAGCATGGCCCAGCGGAGTGCCATTTGACTATTTGAAGATATTGGAATTCATATTTTCTCCAAACATTGCATTATAGATGATTATTTATGTAGGACGTGTCGGCAGTGCATTGTTTCCCGGGGGACATTACAGCGCGGACACTCGGGCGGTAGGCAGGAAGTTGGCCTTAATGCATGTCAACAGTCTGTCAACTGATCTGTTCTTTTAACATCAGCAGGGCTCTCAAGTCTCACGCATTGTGTGTGAGACACACGCATTTCAACCTATTCACACTCTCACACGCCACGCAGAGAAATTACCAGGACAATGCGCACCAAGTTGCGCCGCTATTTTTTTAAACTGTGGAACAGCTCGGAAGAAAGTGGTTTCTCCGTCGAGTTCATAGAGAGCCGGCATGCACCGGCTAATCAAAAAAAAGTGAAAAGAAAAGCAACATAGCTTCCCCGCAGCCGATTAAAAATAGCATTGTTGTATCCGGGTAAGATTTAGGCGATGCCGCTGCAACAACGTTACGTTCAATGCATTTTATTCAGAGCTTTCCATTAACGCCGGCTGTCCGGCCAAACAGCGTATTTGTCAGGATGTATTTTCCACAAAGGCTGGTCAGAATGGATCCAAACACACTGTTACACACGCCGTTCAGTAGCTGCAAATTAACGTAAGCGAACAATTATTAAACTCCACTGTGTTAGTATTACTATATGTGTTTAGTTTTAACTTTGGGTTGCTGCCATCTGTGCATCTGCAGCCTCAACCAGAGAAAAAACCTAGAGAACGGTGTTGGGTGTATCTGATCCACCAACCAGTATATATTTTAGTGAAAAATCTTACTTTTTGAAACAGCCAATTATTCCCTGCTGCTACTGAAACAGAGCATCAGTTGAACATCAAAATACAAAATAAAACAAGCAGCGATGAACGGGCCCGAGCAGAGTGGAGCGGTTGGGGGAGCCGGCCATACCAGGCCTCGCGATCGACGGCTGCCTCCCCAAGCAACCCACGACAAAGAGGTCACAAGTTATGAAAGGGGGCGTGGTCAGGGC
>CAFUXE010000182.1:174565-184806 GCA_903364295.1 Serranus cabrilla | reverse complement strand
AGGGGCCCTAAAATCGAAAAACCCTGTGGAACCCCATATGACAGTGGAGCCGAGCTGGACTCAGAGTTTCCCAGGCTTACTGTCATGCTTCTGTCGGTCAGGTATGATGTAAGCCACTGCAGTGCAGTACCATAGATGCCCACTGGTTGCCGTAACCGGGCTAATAGAGTGTTGTGGTCCACAGTATCAAAGGCTGTGGTAAGGTCCAGCAGAACAAGGATGACATGGTCACCAGAGTAATTTGCCACGAGGATATCGTTAAAAACTTTCAATAAAGCAGACTCGGTGCTATGCAGAGTTTTAAAACCAGACTGAAAGATCTCCAAGACATCATGCTCATCCAGGAAGGCCTTTAACTGGGTATGAACAACTTTCTCCAGGATTTTAGAGATAAAAGGCAGCTTGGAGATGGGCCTAAAATTACTAAGCACACTGCAATCAAGGCCAGGTTTTTTAAGTAGGGGCTGCACCACTGCATGTTTAAAACTTAAAGGAACAGTTCCAGAAGACAGACTGCTATTAATGATCGCTAAGACCGACTGTCCTATGCTAGGAAAGACCTCTTTGAAGAGGCGAGGGGAGAGAGTGTCACACGGAGAGCCTGATGGCTTAATATGGCTAACCAGATCTTCCAAAATTGACAGAGAAACAGGCTCAAATTTGTCTAGAGCTACAGAGCAGGGTACAGGGACAGAGGGGTCAGATGCAGGGACTGAGATGAGAGCCCGAGCAGTAGCAACCTTACCTATAAAAAAGAGCAGGAATATATTACACATATCATGAGATGCCTCCAAGTTGACAGGCTGTGGGGCATTGAGAACAGTGTTAATGGTTTTTAATAATACATGCGGGTTGTGGCGATTGGACTCGATGGTGTTTGACAGATATTCTCTCTTAGACTGTTTAACAGTGTTCTGGTAGCAGCGCCAACAGTCCTTGAGGATTTGGAGAGAAACTTGCAGCTTGTCCTTCTTCCACTTCCGCTCAGCTTTGCGGCACTCCTGTCTAGCTGCACGAGTTCTTGCATCAAACCAAGGCTCAGATTTAACTTTGGTCTGCACAGTTTTTAATGGAGCCACGGAGTCCAGTATGGTTTGACAAGAGGAGTGGAACCTGGAGTTGAGCTCTTCTGTGCTGGCAGATGCAGGACCAACACAGAGCTTATCAAAATCCGCTGAGAATTTAGCGGCAGTGCAGGAGTTAAAAATCCGACGTCTCTGAGCTGGAACGCCGGAATTAACCTCAGCACATGGGAGGGAAACCGAAAATACCACAGGCAAATGATCAGAGATCGCATCGTCACAGATCTCTAAGTCAAGCACAGACAAGCCATAGGAGAGGACGAGGTCTAATGTGTGTCCATGTTCGTGTGTGTGACCAGACACACACTGCACCAAATTAAAAGAGTCTATAAGGCTTAAAAAGTCCTTCACGAGTGGCTTATCAGGACAACACACGTGAATGTTAAAATCCCCTAGAAAAAGGGCCTGGTCATACTGTGGCATAATTTCAGCCAGAAGACCAGAAAAGTCATTCACAAAGTCCCTGTTGTATTTGGGCGGTCGGTAGATGACGACGCACAACACCGGGTCGGAGCGACCCACCTCAAATAAAGACACCTCAAAGCTCGAAAATGAGGAGAATGTTCGCTGTTTACATTTAAAATTGTTTATATAAACAGTCGCTGTTTCTCCACCATGACCCGATGTCCGCGGGGAGTTAAAGTAAGAGCAGCCGGCAGGTAAAAGTTCGACCAGAGCGCTGCACTCAATGGCACCGATCCAAGTCTCTGTCATGCAGAGGAAATCCAGGCCACGGGAGCTGAAGAAGTCCCTCACGATGAACGTCTTGTTTGCCAGGGATCTAGCATTCACCAAGCCAATCCTGGTGAGAGCCGGGGCCGGTGATCCGGTAGACCGAGGTGCCCGGGGCAACGTCCTCAGGAGCCGGTGGTTCACCCCTCACTGAGAGAGCCGGAGGGGGCCGAGGCGGCGGGGCCGGAGTCCTTCAGAAGAGCCGATGACAGGTACCAGATAGGCGTCGATGGGATCCAGGAAGCGCCGGGGCACAGCAAAAGTATGGGATAATCCAAATTCTGTCTGGGAAATGGACGAAGAACGAGCCAGCCAGAGTTTGAGCTTCAGCAGCCAACCGCCGCGCCTACTGCCGCGCCGGGAATGCTTCCGCCGAGAGCGTAGGGCCGGGGCCCGGCACAGGTGAGACGGAATCCCCGCCAACAGCGGGGGCAAAGTATTCTGTCCACAACCATCATGCACTCTTATATCTGTAACTATTTGCCGGAGAAATAAGAGGGACTGGCGATCATACACCAGCAGAGACTCGATTTGATCAACGCTAATGCTCAAAAACAACAGAAACACCAAACATTGTAAGAGCAGCACACGGCCGGCCACACACACTGGCGCCATCTTGCACAGTCAAGATTAGCCCCTCTTCTGCTTCCTCCTATTCCTTCTGTGGCGCCTCCACTGTGGTCTGGTTGCAGGAGTGGGGGTCGGTGATCAAGCAGGCCTCCGGAGCAGACTGCAGTCATGTAGCTCTGCCGCCTTCACTGGATTAATGTCCATATTTGTGGTTCTGCCGATGGCGAGCAGAAACTCACGGGGGTATGTGCACCTTAGGGTTAGTGGACGCGACGAAGACAGACAAATGCACAAAGGTGCGCAACACAAAAAACATAAAAACACTGATTTACAGGGAGTGAGAGGAGCCGCTGCGAGTACACGCGCCGCCATCTTGGTGTCATATTTATGACACCGGACGTGGGGCCCATATCCTAGGTGCAATTGTCTGGACTACATGTTTAACCCATGTGAAGAATGTAAAAACAGGACAAAAGCGAGGATGCTTTGAGCGTCCAATACGTAGAAATCCTACACCCCAAATAAAACAACCCCTCCGCCTGATATGGTCTGCGATTTCCGCCAAAGCCCGCAATCAGACCCAGGACCCTGTGACGGGGTCGCTGCTGGCTCCACCGTTTTTTTCTCACCCTCTTTCTGTTTCTTCTCCTCTTTTATTTTCTTTCTAATCTCCTGTAGCTGTGTTTTAGTTAACTGTAATTGTAACTCTGTTAACTGTTTTTGTGTATCATCTGCCTCAGATTGATTTTTATCAAGGTGGTGCACATGACTCGACCATCACTCAAAATCCATGCGATTAAGGCCAATGGTGTCCTTTAATGTATCGATTATGCTGGCTGGAAGTGAAAATTTCCATCTGTCCATCTACAACACCACCTGTCTTTTCCTGCTATTTAATTTTTGTCCGGGTAAGGTAGTCTGCCCCTGACTCCCCTGGTTTCAATATCACTAGTGCAGTGCCCGAAGAAAGTTTGTATTTGAATACTGGTAAAATAAGTAGATGTGCCAATTATGGTTAAATGAGGTTGTGTTTGAAGGTTTCATTTACATAGAGGTGTACATTGTGCTTGCGTAGTGTACACATACATAGTTTATATTGGTTAAGATAGGGATGTACATTGAGATATAAAGAGACATATGAAAACGGATTTAAAAAAACCCAAAATATGAAAATTACGGACATATGTGTACCACACCGCATATATTTTGGTGTAAGGACATAGGTAATGTGTTAGTCAATCTAACAATGTTATACCCATGTCAGCAAACACCATGTAGAGATAAGAAGGCTTTTGGCTGTAGTTGATATTAAGTTTTAAATATTTATTCACCTTTAATCCGACTTGGACAAACAGACGCAGCAGCTGAAGATGAAAATAAAAAAAGACATTGATACATGATTGATAGCTCACAGTGATCCAGTTGTAAAGTGTTTGGTCATTNNTTTTTTTTTTTTTTTTTTTTTTTTACATCTACTCTGATCTTTGATCCGCAGCATTCACTGACTGTATTTCAGATATTTTAACAAATGCAGTTTAATCAGTTTCAGAATAATATAAAAACATTCTGCAGCTGCTGCCCCTAAAAAAATCATTTTTTAAAAGTATTTCCCAAGTGCTATTAAACAGAGCAGAGGATTTTTAACACCGCTTTTTATAGCATCCTAGCTTTATTTTGGATGCTTATATTATTTTACTTTGCACACAAAAAAAGTATTTCACAATAATCAAAAACTACCCGGGTCAAAATGATTAGCCCCCTTAAGAACTGACCTTTTCACTTTTCAACAGCCAGCGAGATACGCGCTCCACAGGGTCACAGATGTTCCTTGAATTATAGATAGACTAGTGCAGTGCCCGTCGGATATATGTATTTGTATACTGGTAGCATAAGTAGGTGTACCAATTATGGTTAAATGAGGTTGTGTTTGAAGGTTTCATTTACATAGAGGTGTACATGTGCTTGCGTAGTTTACACATACAAAGTGTATATTGGTTAAGATAGGGATGTACATTGAGATATAAAGAGACATATGAAAAAGGAGTTTAATAATTGTTCGCTTACGTTAACTTGCAGCTACTGAGCGGCGTGTGTAAAAGTGTGTTTGGATCCATTCTGACCGGCCTTTGTGGAAAATAAATCCTGACAAACACACTGTTCGGCTGGACAGCTGGCGTTAATGGAAAGCTCTGAATAAAACGCATTGAAGGTAACGTTGTTGCAGCGACATTGCCTAAATATTACCCGGATACAACGATGCTATTTTTAATCGGCTGGGGAGAAGCTATGTTGCTTTTCCTTTCTCTATTTTTTGATTAGCCGGTGCATGCCGGCTCTCTATGAACTCAACAGGAAAACCACTTTCTTCCGAGCTGTTCCACGGTTTAAAAAAATCGCGCATTGTCCTGGTAATTTCTCTGCGTGGCGTGTGAGAGTGTGAACAGGTTGAAATGCGCGTGTCTCACACACAATGCGTGAGACTTGAGAGCCCTGCTGATGTTAAAAGGTGACCATCAGAGGCAGCTGACTAAAGCGTGGTTGGTCGCTAGACCAGCTGTGAGAGTAAAAAAGAGGTGTCCTAAGGTTAATGGAACCCGGTGTATCGCAATCTCCATCACTGTCTTCAATATCAGATGAAATCTAAACATCAGGGTTTGATTTAACAAGGTGTCTATTCAACAGTGCATATGAATTCTGGTCTATGTCTTTCATATATCTTTCCTGTTTTCTCCTCATCCTATCCAATTCATCCTGCCTTCTCTCTGCGGGACCTATTTTTCTGCTCCCTTGTAGTTCCTTCCAAATCCATTAGGCCTCTTATCTCTAAATCTGGTGCCCCCAAACTCCTTCTTCCTCTAATTTCTCTCCCTGTTTCTCCTCTTCTAGCTGTCTTTAAACTTCCAATAATTTCCGTTCTGCCTCACACAGTTTGTTAAATTTGAACCCTTATTAGGGTCCGAGCATCGACCCCAGGGGTCGGCGAGGACCCTATTGGAATTAATTTGTTTATTATTACTTCACCCCACGGAGTGGGAGTGAAGTATTGTTTTGGGCGGCGGTGTCTGTCTGTCTGTCTGTCTGTCTGTATGTCTGCAGCATATACATCCTCTGGCCAACAGAGGGTGCTGTGGGGTGAAGTCTGCCATCTCTGATTGCCTTGTTATTATTCTTTTTCTTCCAAATGAATCAGCTTTTTGGAGGCTTTTTCATATCTAAAAAGTTGTAAAACTTTGCACACACGTCAAGATCTGGTGAAATTTACGTATTTTAAATGTCTCGCAAGCATTCACGTCAACAATTGAAATTTGGTACATATATTTATCATGGGGAGACGCACCAAAAAGCCTCTTGGACTCATACCCTAAACCCAACAGGAAGTCGGCCATCATGACTCAAACATCGATTTTTGGCCGTTTTTGGCCATTTCCAGGCTTTGTATTTTAATGAACTCCTACAGCTTTTATCCGATCAACTTCAAACTTGGTCAGTCCTATCTTAAGACGTGGTTGATTAAAATGTTCTTACAGTTTTTTGTTTTTTTTAAAGTATGTGGGCGTTGGCGTGGCATATTGGGCGATAATCATAGCGCTTCCCGCTGGCAACATGCAGTAACATGCGTTTTCCAGGTTTTACTCTTTGATGTCCTTCTTTGAACAAGTTCACCCGATCCACTTCAAATTTGGAGTGGATCCAAATTTTTCCAAAATTTGTGCAGTTTTTAGCTTAGCCCCTGAAGTAGGTTCAAGTTAGAGAAACACATTTTTTTTGGCTGCATTAGCCGAGTTCCGCAGCCACCCATATATACATGGAGATGCGAGGACCCGTTCAACGCTACCTGTTGCTTTCATTTGGTTTGAGTGTCCGGGCTTGAGACGGTGATTCGGGAGTACACACAAGGCTTGTGCAAAAGTTGCTTTTGCAGGCGTGTGTCTTGGCTAACCCTTCTCCTGAAAACCCAATGTTGTCCCCGTTTACGACAGACTCTGATACAGTATCCTAATCCCTTATAATAATCCTTAATCCCCAAAACTCGCTATTCTTTACTATTCCCGACCCACAAAGTCCCACACACTGTGTCTGTGAGATCCCGTGCAATGGACTGGAGTCCCAGAAATTCCACACAGGAACAGAAACAACCCCACAAATATGAAAAACAACAAATATGTCCCTGCGTCCTCTTATCTCTTTTCCTTATTCTCTTTCTTATTCCTTATTCTTAATCCCAGACTCTTAGTGTTCCAAACACGTTTCACAGTCCCTGACTGTCTCAGGTAATTTATACCTGACCTATACCAAATTGGATTTTTCGAAAATGTAGGGCTCTTCCACTTTTACGGGAAGCCTGATGCGTTCAAATTCTATTCTATTTTGCGGAAACTTATTTACTTACCCTATGTGTATAAATGTGATCATTTCTCTTTTCACATTTATCTTCTTGTGTTTTGGCAAAACTCCGTACAATTGGTTGATGACTCTATAGTCAGAACTGCACTCATTAACCCTCTCTGCTAATAAGCTGATTTCCTTACTCTATCACTAACAGAATATATATTGTCCAAAATAAAAGCAGATGACTAGTATGACACTGTATGAGCCTAGCTCACCACAATCCATATAAAAATAAGATAATTATATAATATCATAGTATCATATATATGGAAATTGAGGACATTGTGGTAGAAGTGGGTTGGTAAGTGACAACTGTGTATCAATCTCTGTTCATCTGTTTGTCGTGTAGGATGAGTTCCATCCATTCATTGAGGCTCTGCTGCCCCAAGTCCGTGCCTTCGCTTACACATGGTTCAACCTCCAGGCCAGAAAAAGGAAGTACTTCAAAAAACATGAGAAAAGGATGACTAAAGAGGAAGAGAGAGCTGTCAAAGACGAACTGCTGGGGGAGAAGGCAGAGGTGGGATGGATGAGTTGAGTGGTGGAAATTAAGTTGTGATTATTGAACAAACTCAAGACATTTGATTTTTTGTCAAACCAGTGATTTACAACAGTGGTCATCAACTAGGGTCCCCATGGAGCCCTTTGGCTCATTGAGGGTGGTCCAGGGAGTCCCCAGAAAATAAATTTCACAATTAAGGTGTACCCAATGTGAGTGAGAGCCATAAGAGTAACTTCCTTCATGGTCATCTTTTCAGCTTTAGCTGACACGTATAGAAGTTGGTCTGAATCATTTCTAATAACCTTAATCTTTTCACATGGAGGTCCCTGAAGCAAAATCTTATTGGGGTCCATGACACAAAAAAGGTTGAGAACCACTGGTTTACAGAACAACATGTTGATAAACTTTTCACATTGCTAGACAATAATAATACATTATTCAGTTCACTACATTTCTGTTCCTAGGTGAAACAGAAGTGGGCCAGCCGTCTTTTGGCCAAGCTAAGAAAGGACATAAGACCTGAATGCAGAGAAGACTTTGTCCTGTCAGTCACTGGGAAGAAAGCTGCATGTTGTGTCCTGTCAAACCCAGACCAGAAAGGCAAAATGAGACGCATAGACTGTCTCCGACAAGCTGACAAGGTAACTAAATAGTACATTTTCCTATCTGTGAGGGGGTTAGGTGGCTAAATGTTATGTATGCATTCTCTTGTGAGATTGAGATGAGAATTGCTTCATCATAATTAATAAAATCAAGATATTTTTTGTCATAATGCTACAGCCATGTCGCTTTAGCAGGACTTGTTAATATATAATTTGAGTGGAGGAGCACAATAAATCAGGATCCCTCCATAAATCATCTCTTACTACCTACAGCAGCTCCCACCTTCACTGTATTCCGCATTCTAAATTAATACTGTCAAATAAAACTAGTTGAGTTCAATATCATGGAATTCACTACATGCTGAAGTAAAATGAAACATGTTGACTTTTTACAGACTGATGATTTAGGTGTGCACAGTCGTGTTCTCTAGTTTAAAAACTAATATGAACACACATTTTATCAAGACTATTTTTAAAGCTTTGTCTGCTGTGTCGGCGTGGGTTCTCTCCAGATGTTCAGGCTTCCTCCCACAGTCCAAAAGCATGCAGCTTAGGTTCAATTGGTGACTCTAAATTGCCAATAGGTGTGAGTGAGAGTGTGAATGGTTGTCTGCCTATATGTGTCAGCCCTGTGATAGACTGGCGTCCTGTCCAGGGTGTATCCTGCCTCTTGCCCAATGCAGCTGGGATTGGCTCCAGCCCCCATGACCCGGGTTTGAATAAGCAGTTACAGAAAATGCATGAATGAATGTTTGCAGTCTCAGTGTGTATGGAAAGCAATAAATTAGAGCCATTTATATTGGGAATTAATGTGTGCTTAACTGTCATTTTTGACACCAGTCCCTTGTGAGTCTTCATCACACAATATAAATGGTTTAGTCATGAGGGAGAGACATCTGGGGTCATATATATGAACGAGATGAATCAAGATTATGTTTTGTGTTTTTCCAGGTGTGGAGGTTGGATCTGGTGATGGTTATTCTGTTTAAAGGAATCCCATTGGAAAGCACAGATGGAGAGCGGCTGGTGAAGGGAGGCCAGTGCTCCAATCCAGTTCTCTGTGTCCAACCCAGACACATCACGGTCTCTGTCAAGGAGCTGGACCTATACCTCGCTTACTATGTACAAGAGAGAGGTATGTACCAACACAAACTTCCAAGTTGTGAAACAGTAAAGATGAAAACTATTGTCAAGCTCTATTTTGAGCCAATAGGACTAGAAAGGTGAAGGTGTGGGTGGTCATATGTCAAGAACACTCTTCTCACAGATTCAACCATTTATTGCCACAAATGGAAATACAGTTTGACTTTTCACTGATGGTTCCATTACAAAATGCTCCCTCGATTGCTTGGTCAATCTGTAAGCACTGTTAGCCAATACAGGGAGTGCAATGCAGAAAAACCCTAAAACAACAGAACCCAACCCCAACCTGTTAACTCCCATGCTAAGTCCAGAGAGTTAGGATGATTCTAAGGGCCCATGATTGACTGTCATGTCAATTAACTGTTTCTTAGTCTTAAAAAAACAAACAATCAGACAGCCCTTGTATTGCAGAATTTTAGCAATACAAATTTATTAAAGCTGCAAGCAGCGATGAACGGGCCTGGGCAAGCACATGGACCTCAGTTAACTGGTGCAACGTAGGTTCTGTGATAGTCAAACTACGAATGCATGACTGTGTTGGTCGATCTTCCTGAAAAGCGATCAATAACCCAAAAACCAAGAAGTCAAGTGGATGCAATGGCACCTCATACAAGTCTCTAATGACAAATGGTTCAGTGGTGGGTTGGGCAGGCCTGGCTCTCCGTCTCCGCTCTAAGTCATCCTCAAAGTGTTCTATCGGGTTGAGGTCAGGACTCTGCTGCCCAGTCAAGTTCATCCACACCAAACTCTCTCATCCATGTCTTAAAAGACCTTGTTTTGTGCACTGGTACACAGTTAGGTTGGAACAGGAAGGGGCCATCCCCGAACTGTTCCCACAAAGTTGGGACCAAATCTAGACTCGTCCATCAGATTGCCAGATGGAGAAGCACGATTAGTCACTCCAGAGAACGCATCTCCACTGCTCTAGAGTCTAGTGGCGGCGTGCTTTGCACCACTGCATCCAACACTTTACATTGCACTTGGTGATGTATGGCTTGGATGCAGCTGCTTGGCCATGGAAACCCATTCCACGAAGCTCTCTATGCACTGTTTTTGAGCTAATCTGAAGGCCACATGAAGTTTGGAGGTACTATCTGTTTGTTTATTATTACTCTCTGTGACATTTTATGCATATAATATATATAATTGTGTAACCAAATCAATGCATTTTCTGATATGCTTACATGCATATATAACTATCAGTGATTCACTAATGGAACA